>MU732669.1:9205-136101 GCA_026770625.1 Nicotiana glauca | reverse complement strand
TCGGTCAGGTAACAATGACTGACCAGTCAGGTAACAATGACTGACTAGTGGTAACAATGACACTGAAACACACTTCGGTCAGGTAACAATGGCTTACCTTACTTGTGTAATCTTGTTTATTTGATTCCTTTCAAGAGAATGTTTTGCTATGTTTTCATGAATTATACTGTTATTGGTTTACTGCTTAGGATAACATTATTTGTGCCCTTTTTTTTGGGATTTTATACTTTCAGTGTTATTTACTTTTATTACCACTGAGTTGGAAGTACTCACTTTACTCCCTGCACCACGTGTGCAGATCTAGGTCCTTCTTCACAGGTTGAGTAGACATTCAGTGATTAGCAGGCTTGCTTATTTGGGAGAGTTGAGGTAGCTGCATGGCGTTCGCAGCCGTTAACTTTTCCTCTTATCCTTGTCTTTTATATTCCGCATTATCAGACATTTAGACAGTTTATGTAGTAGGATATTATTCTATTCTATAGAGGCTCATATTCGTGACACCGGGTCCTAGTTGGGCTGTTTCGGTATTTTGCTAGATTTTCCGTATTTTTACCATTATTTCAGGCATTTGACTTAAATAGTTTCATCTTTACTTGTTTAAATAATTGGGGTAATTATTATAAATGGTCGGGCTTGCCTAGTAGTGTGCTGGGTGCCATCGCGACCGGGTTTGGGTCGTGACAATACTTTACCAATTAAACGAAATAAACTAAATATACACATAGTATACTAAACAAATATGATTAAACTACTGTATTATAGTTTCTATATTACTATATCACTAAAATAGTACTGTATTACTTTCTAACCCAAACACTTAAATATATAGTAGTTCAACTAAGAAGACACTACAACAAATGTGATTTTTAATCACGAAAATATTAGCTACAATAGAAAATTTATCACTAATTATCCATTTTCTGTGACAAAAATTATATTTCGTACTTAAATACATGAGGCACATACTTTTAGTGACAAAACATAAATTTCATAACTAAATTTTTTTCCACTAAAGTTTTTCCCAAAAAAATGAATTGGCGCCAAATATTGATTAATATTAGCCACAAAATTAATATTATTGGTGACAAATTAGTTTCCTCACTAATGTTCTAGACAATTGGTGAAAAATAATTATTCGTCCTAAATTTAGTTATATTCGCTACGAAATAGTTGTCACTAAAAGTATTATATTTTTTGCAACCTTAGTTTTTGTTACTAATAGCATAAATAAATTAGTGAAGATCAGTGTATCATCTCTATTTTATGCATAAAAAGTTCATCACTAATTATTGTCTTTTTGGAATAAAAATTAGAGTCGTACTTAAATGCACACGCACATACATTTAGTGAAGAAAACAAAAATTGCGTAGCGATAGTTTTATCTACTCAGGGTTTCCACGAAAAAAATAGATTGTTGCTAGTTATTTAGTAACATTAGTCACAATATCTAAAGTTATAGGTGAAACTAGTTTCATCTCTAATATTGTAGGCAACTGGTAAAAATAAGTATTTGTCTAAAATTAGCTATATTTTAGGCTTTAGCGGTGAAAAAGCTTGGTGACTAAGAGAGTACTTGGCTAAGCTTATAAGCTGGTCCACTTCCCAGTAGGTCTTAAAGTCTCTTTGTAGAGACCCTATGCAACCATTACACTTTTCAGTAGCCATATTCGCTCCTCTATGCGGATATTATACATTCTAGCAGCCCCTTCCACTCCTCCATGTAATTATTACACTTCCCAGTAGCCCCTTTCAGTCCTTCATGCAAATATTACACTTTCCAGTAGTCAACTTCACTACTCTATGCACCATTACACTCTTCCATGCAACCATTACTCTCCTCCATGACTACAATTAATTATAAAAGCTTGTCTTTATCCATCCGCCTATATATATTTTGGATTTTTTTAATTTTTTTAAACTTTTACCATATAATAGCAGTGCACTTCATAGATTTTATCGCATAGTCTTATCCTTCACCTTGTTATTTGAATTCTAATTAATAAGGGATCGGACTCCAAAATTTTGTATTGGTAAATATAATTTTTGATTTCCGTGTTGATTTTTTCACTTCTCTATGAGCAAATTAATGTCAATTTTTAAACTTTTAAAAAAAAATAATCTTCCTAGTCTTGTTCTTGGTTGTAAAATAATACAAAAGAATAGGGAGACTTCTGCACTAAATATATTATTAAATAATTTTAAAATAAATAAATATAACAATAATAAATAAAAAACACAAAAAATATTAAAAGGAACAATCATATTAATCCATTACTTTGATCCATATGAAGTCAGTACATATAACTAAAGAGAAGAAATTATCAAGCTAAGCATTAGTTTATCCTAGCACTTCAACATATTGGTCCATGGACTTATATGGTTGCTATTGGCCGATATGTATGAAATTAATATAAACGGCTATTATATAAACAATCGATATTACTGAGAATCACAACGATATAATTAGCATAGGTTATATGACTACAACCATATTAGTGAATGGACCTATATGATTGCTATAGGCCGATATGTATGAAATTAATATAAATGGTCGATATTACTATGCATCACAACGATATAATTATTATAGGTTATATGACTATAGCCATATTAGTGAATGGACCTATATGGTTGCTATATGCCGATATGTATGAAATTAATATAAACAACTATTATATAAACAGTCGATATTTCTAAGGATCACAACGATATAATTAGAATAGATTTTATGACTACAACCATATTAGTCAATGGACTTATATGGTTGCTATAGGCCGATACGAATGACCTTAATGAATGAAATTAATATAACGAGTTATTATAAAAGCGGTCGATTTTACTATGAATCACAATGATATAATTAGCATAGGTTATATGACTACAACCATATTAGTCAATGGACTTATATGGTAGCTATAGGCCGATACAAGTGAACTTAATATAAACGGCTATTTGACATCTACCTCATCAACGGGCTATTTGGCAACCAACTCATGAATGGGCTATTATAAGTTTGTATACCGTATAAAAAATAATATATAAATACTAGACCTTTGATCTTCCCATCGTATAAATTGTATTTTAAAAAAATAAATACGTAATAGTATAGGTATATGTATAAGAAGGCTTTTGATCTTCCATCCGTGTGAATTTTATATAAAAAATAAAATAAATACGTATTAGTATAGGTATACATACGAAATTGATTGTCTTCCCATGAGAGAATGATAATTTATGGGATCAATGTTTTGGGATAATCAATATTTATTAACTAATTTGGAGGAAAAAATGGCCATTAAGCCAAATATGAAAGGAAGGGCTTTACTAATATTTCACCAGTGTGGTCATTGTTGGGCTACCCTGAGTTTGGCCGAACAGTAGCTCTCTAATAATTATTCTTCACATCCAAATAATTTGGGATAGATTATCAAAAAAGATAAAAATGATACAAAAATTTATATAATCAATTTGTAAGAAGTTTTTACATTGGTATATACATGTTAAACCCGAGATGAAAATGACAAAACAATGTAATAACAATAAATTTCAGCATCATCGTTGCAAGTAAATTTCGTTCTCGAATAAGGCATGCTCATTTATGATGTCAAGACTGATTCAATGATAAGTGGGAACAAAATTTTTAGTGTTACTCCATACCTTTTATGTGATGATTGGGTCATCACTTGTTTTTAAAATGAATTCTGCATTCCAAGGCCTTAAAATTTTTTTTGGTATCACCTCGATTTGCGTGCGTAGTCGGGGCACGTGGCCGGAAAGCCTATATGTGAGAATCTGTGAAAAATGATAAGTTTTGACTATAAAATAAATTAATTTAATGTCGGTCAACGTTTTGGATAAACGGACCTGGACCCGTAATTTGACGGTCCCGGAGGGTCCGTAGGAAAATATGGGACTTGGGCGTATGCTCGGAATCGAATTCCGAGGTCCCAAGCCCGAGAAATAAATTTTTGAAAAAATTATTTTCTGAAAAATATAAAGGTTTTTGAAAGTGAAATGTTATGTGAAACCTGTGGTATCGGGCCCGTATTATAGTTCCGGAGCCCGGTACAGGCTCAATATGATTTATATGTGTTGTTAGTAAAGTTTGGTAAGTAACGAAATCCATTTGACGTGATTCGGACCTTAAATGCAAATTTGATGTTTAAGAAGTTTTGAGAAATTTCATTGATCTTGAGGTTTAATTCGATGTTCATGATGTTATTTTGGTGATTTGAGTACATGAGTAAGTCCGTAGGATATTTTTGAGGTGGAGTGCATGCTTGGTTTGGAGCTCTGGTGGCTCGGGTGAGTTTTGGATAGGCCACGAGTTCATTTCGGACCTAGAAAAATTGCAGAATTTCAACTGTGCATAGTAGACCTACATGCTTCGCATTTGCGAAGCCTGGCTCGCAAATGCGAGTGGCTAGTCGCAATTGCGAAGGAAGCCCAGGCCAGCTCCTTCTCGCAAATGCGAGGAAATCCATCGCAAATGCGATGTCCGCTGGTAATGCTAGAAATCGCAAATGCAACATGTTGCTCGCAAATGCGAAAGTCCAGTTTTTCTGAAGGGTTTGCAAATGTGAGCCCTGTTTCGCAATTCCCATAATAGTAGAGGTCGGGATTCGCAATTCCCACATCTGAGACCTGCAACTTTTATACTTAAACGAAATTTAACCCGTTTTCACATCTTTTGAAAACGCAAAATTCCTAGGACGATTTTTCAAGAACAACTCTTCTTTCAAATAGATTGTAAGTTAATTTTAACTCATTTCCTTTAATTATTAACATCCTTTAACATGATTTCAACTCAAAATCAATGATTTTCGTGGGGAAAATTGGGTGTTTGGGGTAGAACCTAGGCTTTTCAAAAAAATTAGGGATTTGAACTCGATTTGAGGTCCGATTTTAAAACAAATTATATATTTGAGTTCGTGGAAAAATAGATGATTGGGTTTTGGTTCGAACCACGGGTTTTGACCATGTGGGCCGGGGGCGATTTTCGACTTTTTGGGTAAAGCTTTGGAAAAAAATCCATTTTTATGCATTCGAATTATTTCATTTAGCGTCTATTGATGTAATTAAGTAACTTATGACTAGATACGGGCGAATTGATAGTGGAATCGAGGGTAAAGCGATAATTGAGATGTGACTTGTGTTCGTGGCATCGAGGTAAGTGTTTGGTCTAACCTTAGTTTGAGGAATTAGGAGTTGAGTCCTATTTGCTATGTGATAATTGTTGAGTACGATATATAGGCATGGTGACAAGTATATATATGTTGGTGTCAAGCATGCCCGTGAGTCTTATATTGTGATTATCATGACTTCGTTGTATCTTTCATGCCTTGGTGATGGTTTTCTTTATGTTGTGTAAAGTTTGTGGAAAGAATTGCGACCTATGAACATTGAGGAGCGTTGGCTCAAGTTGTATAACGAATTGTGAAGGAATAAATGATAATTGAACCTTTAGAGCATTGGCACAAGTTGTTAAGTGAATTGTTAAAGTATAAGTGATAATTGAACCTTTAGAGCATTGCCTCGAGTTGTGAAGTGAATTGTGAAGTTAAAGTGCGGAAGAGAAAGGATCATTATGTTGCCTCCCTTTTCGGGATATTGTTGTTGTTTTGATATTGTCCCTTGCCGGGACTTGTTGTTGAAATATTGTTCCCTTGCCAGGATTCTTGTGATAATATTATTTATTTCCTTGCCTTATTGTTGTAATTGTTGTTTGGGTGAGGAAGAGAAATAAAGCACGAAGGGTGATGCCGTGTATGTTTTGTGAGGTAAGGGTGTAAAGCACGAAGGGTGATGCCGTGTATGTTTTGTGAGGAAATAGTGTAAAGCACGAAGGGTGATTCCGTGTCGCACGATGTACTATTCAGTGTCGATTATATTGATTATATGGTGAGGAAAAAGAGTAAAACACGAAGGGTGATGCCGCGCACATTTCTATTTCTTGATTGCTTTGGTAAGGACGAGAGTAAAAGCACGAAGGGTGATGTCGTGCACTTACAGATTTCTGGTTCCTTGTTGATATCTGAGATATATTGTTTATTTTATTCACTCGTTGTCTTTCTATTTGGAATTGATATCTCCCCCGTAGCATGCTTACCCCACATACTTGACTGTTTATTTCTTTACTTCTTTTTCGCTGTATATAGTTGAATTGTACAGGTTTATGTGGTAGTCTGGTCTAGCCTCGTCGGTACCTTGCCGGGGTTAGGCTAGGCACTTACCAACACATGGGGTCGGTTGTGCCGATACTACACTCTGCACTCTTTTGTGCAGATCCCAATGCTGTAGACTTCGGACAGTAGATCGGGTGGCTACCTTCAGTCCACGCGGAGATCCAAGGTAGACCTTCAGGCGTCAGCAGGCCCTGACGTCTCCTCTATCCTTAATTTTCTGTTTCATTTTTTCGATTCAGAGACAGTGTATCTTTTATTTCAGACTTTGTATTTAGCACTGTTATATTGTCTGTGGTACTGTGACACCAGTTCTGGGAGGTTGAGATTCAAACTATTGTAATAGACATGTTCTGATATTTTAGTACTTACTTTCGCTTATTCTAAAATTTTCAGCTGTTTACTCGTTATTGTTTTATAAATGATAAAGAGTATAAAATGGTTAAAAAGGTAGTTAGTTCAATAATTGGCTTGCCTAGCTCACATTTGTAGGTGCCATCATGACTCCCAAGGGTGGAAAATCCGGGTCGTGACAAGTTAGTATTAGAGCTCTAGTTTACATAGGCCTCACAGTTCATAGACAAACTTAGTAGAGTCCGAGGGATCGATACGAAAACGTTTGTATTTATCCCCAGAGGCTACAGAGTTAGGAAAAATTTCACATTTTTTCTTTCCTGTCGTGCGGTTTGGTTTCTCAATGCTGATAGAATTTCTGTTATGTTCTCTCGTAGATGCCGAGAACATGCGCTTCCTCATCTGCTGACCAGCAGCAGCTCCCACGAGGGGCAGTGGGCGAGGCCGTGCTAGAGACCAAGGTAGGGGCAGAGCTCAGCCCAGGGTAGCAGCACCAGCAGCAGAGCCTCAAGTTGACTTTGATGATGAGGTTTCAGCCCCAACAGTTCCGGTGGGCCCAACTTAGGTCCTAGAGGGGTTTATTGCTACCCCAGTACTTCAGGATGCTCTGGTCCATCTAGTGGGCCTTATGGAGAGTGTCATCAGGGCAGGTTTGCTTCCTGTAGCACCAGCCATCTCTCAGGCTGGAGGAGGAGCCCAGACCCCTGCTACTCGCACTCCCGAGCAGGTAGCTCCTCAGTTTCAGACTCCAGCAGTTCAGCTTGTTGGAGCAGTTCAGCCAAGTGTGGTAGCCCAGGCCGGTGATAGAGCAACTATGTCTACCGATGCTTTGTGGAGATTGGATAGGTTCACCAAGCTCTTCACTACTACTTTCAGCGGTGCATCTTCTGAGGATCCCCAGGATTATCTAGAAATCTGTCATGAGGTTCTCAGCAACATGGGGATAGTTGAGACCAATGGGGTCAATTTTTTCACTTTTCGCCTGTCTGGATCCGCCAAGACTTGGTGGAGAGATTACTATTTGGCTTAGCCATCCGGATTGCTAGATTTGACTTGGGAGCAGTTTACGTAGCTATTTCTGGAGAAGTTTCTCCCCATCACTCAGAGAGAGGCCTATCGGAGATAGTTTGAGCGTCTCCAGCAGGGTTCTATGACTGTAACCCAGTATGAAACCAGATTCATTGACTTGGCTCGTCATGCTCTTATCATACTTTCCGCCGAGAGAGAGAGGGTAAGGAGGTTTATTTATGGACTTATTCAGCCGAATCGTCTTCAGATGGCTAGGGATACTAGGAGTGATATATCTTTCCAGGAGGCGGCCAATGTGGCCCGGAGAGTTGAGATGGTTCTATCGCATGGAGGTGGTCATGGGTTAGACAAGAG
The DNA here is from genome assembly GCA_026770625.1 of Nicotiana glauca. Classification (NCBI taxonomy): domain Eukaryota; kingdom Viridiplantae; phylum Streptophyta; class Magnoliopsida; order Solanales; family Solanaceae; genus Nicotiana; species Nicotiana glauca. Next base: position 128,182 of record MU732669.1, on the reverse strand, counting down.
GCCTCTACATTCAGGCCGATTCCGTGGCACCTCGTCTGGAGGTAGGGATTCGTATGGTAGAGGAAATCCTCCTAGGCCTTTTCAATCAGCACTCCAGGTTTCTGATGGTACTTCAGGTGGCCGTGGTCCTCATATGCAGTATTCTGATAAGCAGTCCTATAGTGCACCACCAGCTCCTATCAGTGCACCGCCGCTTTAGAGTTTTCGAGGTGGTCATTCAGGTTTTCAGGGCCAGCAATCTCAACATTCGAGGTCTTGTTGCACTTGTGGTGACATGGGTCACATTGCTAGGTTTTGCCTTCGGGTACCGATTAGCTCTCAGCATCAGGGTTCTTATGCCATAGTTCAGGCATCGAGTGTTCCACAACCCGTCCAGTCAGCTAGAGGTTCCAGAGGTGAAGGTAGAGGTCCTAGAGGTAGAGCTCAGGCCGCTAGAGGTGGAGGCCAGCCAGCGGCAGGCCATCCCAGAGATGTGGTTCAGGATGGTAGGCCCAGCCCCGATGTTATTGCCTTCTAGCCGGGCCCGAGGCTGAGGCTTCTGATGCAGTTGTCACAGGTATGGTTTTGGTTTGCGATAGAGATTCTTCAGTGTTATTTCATCCAGTGTCTACGTACTCCTATGTGTCATCTTATTTTGCACCATATTTGTTCATGCCTAGTGATTCTTTGAGTGCTTTTGTTTACACGTCTACACCGGTAGGTGATTCTATTCTGGTAGATCGAGTCCATCGGTCATGAGACTCGTGTAGATTTGCTTCTTCTGGACATGGTTGATTTTGATGTCATATTAGGGATGGACTGGTTATCACTTTACCATGCTATCTTGGACTGCCATGCCAAGATTATGACCTTAGCCTTGCCGGGTTTGCCTCGTTTAGAGTGGAGAGGGACTCCTAGTCATTCTATCCATAGTTTTATCTGTTATGTGAAGGCTTGGCGTATGGTCGAGAAGGGGTGTTTGGCCTATTTGGCATATGTTTATGATTCTAGTGCCGTGGTTCCTTCTATTGATTTTGTGCCCGTTCGTGAGTTTTCTAAGGTATTCCCTTCGGACCTGCCACGTATGCCACTCGACAGGGATATTAACTTTTGCATTGATTTGGCTCCAGGCACTCATCCCTTTTCTATTCCGCCATATCATATGGCCCCGCTTGGGTTGAAAGAGTTGAAGGAGCAGTTGCAAGACTTGGTTGAAAAGGGTTTCATTAGACCCAGTGTGTCGCCTTGGGGTGCGCTGGTGTTGTTCGTGAATAAGAAGGATGGGTCGATGCGAATGTGTATAGACTACTGGAAATTAAACAAGGTTACAATTAAGAATAAGTATCCGCTGCCGAGGCTTGATGATTTGTTTGATATGCTTCAGGGTGCCAAGGTAATTTCAAAGATTAACTTGAGATCTGACTACCATTAGTTGAGGATTAGGACATCCGATGTCCCTAAGATAGCTTTCTGCACTCGGTACGGGCAATATGAGTTGTTGGTGATTTCATTTGGGTTGACAAAAGCCCTAATGGCTTTTTAGGATTTGATGAACCGAGTGTTCAGGCCCTACTTGGATTCGTTCGTGATATTCTTCATTGATGATATTTTGATATATTCCCGTAGCCGGGAGGAGCACGAGCAACATCTTATAGTGGTTCTTTAGACTTTGAGGGATAGTCAGTTGTATGCTAAATTTTTGAAGTGTGTTCGGTCGCATTCCTGGGTCATATGGTGTCAGCAAAGGGTATTCAGGTTGATCCGAAGAATATTGAGGCAGTCAAGAACTGGCCTAGACCAACATCAGCTACAAAGATTTGGAGTTTCTTGGGCTTGGCAGGCTACTATCGTTGGTTCGTAGAGGGGTTTTCATCTATCGCAGCCCCGATGACCAGGTTGACCCAGAAGGGTGCCCAGTTTAGGTGGTTAGACGAGTGCGATGCAAGCTTTCAGAAGCTCAAGACAGCTTATAGTATGGAACCAGTATTGGTTTTGCCCACAGGTTCATGGCCATATACAATTTATTGTGATGCATCTCGTATTGGACTTGGTGCGGTATTGATGCTGGATGGTAGGGTCATTGCCTATGCTTCACGGCAGTTGAAGATTCATGAGAAGAACTATCCGATTCATGATTTGGAGTTAGCATCCATAGTCCACGCATTGAAGATCTGGAGGCATTATCTGTATGGCGTGGCGTGCGAGGTGTTCACGGACCATAAGAGTTTGCAGTATTTGTTCAAGCAAAAGGAGTTGAATTTGAGGCAGAGAAGGTGGTTGGATCTATAGAAAGACTATTATATCACTATCTTATATCATCTCGGAAAGGCTAATATGGTGGCCGATGCCTTGATTAGGAAGTCAACCAGTATGAGTAGCCTAGATTATATTCTAGTTGGTAAGAGACTGCTTGCTTTGGATGTTCAGGCTTTGGCCAATCAATTCGAGAGGTTGGATGTTTCTGAGCCTAGTCGTGTGTAAGCTTGCACGGTCGCTCGTTCTTATTTATTGGAGCGTATCCATGATCGGTAGTATAATGATCCCCATTTATGTGTCCTTAGAGACACGGTGCATCACGGAGGTGGCAAGTAGGTTACCTTGGGTGATAATGGAGTTATGAGGTTGCAGGGTCGAGTTTGTGTGCCTAATGTGGATGGACTCTGAGAGTTGATTTTAGAGGAGACCCATAGCTCCCGATATTCTATTAATCCTGGCGCCGCTAAGATGTATCAGGATCTGCGGCAGCATTGTTGGTGGAGAAGAATGAAGAAGGATATCGTTGCATATGTGGCTCGGTGTTTGAAATGCCAGCAGGTTAAGTACGAGTATTAGAGGCCCGGTGGTTCATTTTAGAATATTGAGATACCTTAGTGGAAGTGGGAGCGTGTCACTATGGACTTTGTTATTGGACTCCCACAGACTCAGAAGAAGTTCGATGCAGTGTGGGTCATTGTTGATAGGCTGACCAAGTCAGCACATTTCATTCCTGTGGCAGTTTCCTATTCTTCCCAGAGATTAGCTGAGATCTACATCCGGGAGATTGTTCGTCTTCATGGTGTGCCTGTGTCTATCATTTTGGATCGAGGTGCGCAATTTACCTGGCATTTCTGGAAAGCAGTTCAGTGAGAGTTGGGCACACGGGTGGAGTTGAGCATAACATTTCATCCTCAGACGAACGGGCAGTCCGAGCAGACTATTCAGATTTTAGAGGATATGCTCCGAGCTTGTGTCATTAACTTTGGAGGCTCGTGTGATCAGGTTTTGCCTTTAGTAGAGTTTGCCTACAATAACAGTTACCAGTCGAGTATTCAGATGGCTCTCTATGAGGATTTATATGGTAGACGGTGTCGGTCTCCGATAGGATGGTTTGAGCCAGGAGAGGCTCGGTTGTTGGGTACGGATCTAGTTCAGGATGCCTTGGACAAGGTCAGGATTATTCAGGATAGGCTTCATACAGCTCAGTCCAGGCAAAAGAGCTATGCCGACCGCAAGGTTCGTGATTTGGCATTCATGGCCGGGGAGCGGGTATTTCTTCGAGTGTCGCCTATGAAGGGTGTGATGAGATTTGGGAAGAAGGGCAAGCTTAGACCTAGGTCCATTGGCACGTTTGAGATTCTTGATCAAGTGGAAGAGGTGGCTTATAGACTTGAGTTTCCGTCGAGCTTATCACCCGTGCATCTAGTTTTTCATATATCCATGCTTCGGAAATATCACGACAATCCATCCGACGTGTTAGATTTCAGCACTGTCCAGTTAGACAAGGACTTGTCTTATGAGGAGGAGCCGGTAGCTATTCTAGACCAGCAGGTTTGTCAGTTGAGATCGAAGCGTTCTCCTTCTGTTCAAGTTCAATGGAGAGGTCAGCCTGCTGAGGTATCGACGTGGGAGTCCGAGTCCGATATGCGGAGTCGTTATCCCCATCTTTTCCCCGACTCAGGTACTTCCTTCTTCTATCCGTTTGAAGACGAACGATTATTTTAGAGGTGGAGAATGTGGGGTCATCACTTATTTTTAAAATGAATTTTGCATTTCGAGGCCTTAAAAACCTCTTTTAGCATCACTCAATTTGCGTGCGCAGTCCAAGCGCATGGCCGGAAAGCCTATATGTGAGAATCTATGAAAAATGATAAATTTTGACTATAAAATAAATTAATTTGACTTCGATCAATATTTTGGGTAAACGGACCCGGACCCGTGATTTGACGGTCCCGGAGGGTTTGAAGGAAAATATGGAATTTGGATGTATGCCCGGAATCGAATTCCGAGGTCCCAAGCCTGAGAAATAAATTTTTGAAAGAAATGGTTTATCGAAAAATATAAAGGTTTTTGAAAGTGAAATGTTATGTGAAACCTGTGGTATCGGGACCTTATTATGGTTCCGTAGCCCAATACAGGTTCAATATGATTTATATGTGTTTTCGATAAAGTTTGGTAAGAAACGAAATCCATTTGACGTGATTCGGACCTTAAATGCAAAATTTGATGTTTAAGAAGTTTTGAGAAATTTCATTAATCTTGAGGTTTAATTCGATGTTCATGATGTTATTTTGGTAATTTGAGTATATGAGTAAGTCCATAGGATGTTTTTGAGGTGGGGTGCATGCTTGGTTTGGAGCCCCGAGGGCTCGGGTGTAGTTTTGGATAGGCCACGGGATGCATTTCGAACCTAGAAAAATTGCAGAATTTCAGCTGTGCATAGCAGGCTTGCAGGCTTCTCATTTGCGAAGCCTGCAAATGCGATATCGCAAATGCGAGTGGCTAGTCGCAATTGCGAAGGAAGCCCAGGCCAGCTCCTTCTCGCAAATGCGAGTAAATCCATCGCAAATGCGATGTTTGCTGGTAATGCTTGAAGTTGCAAATGCGACATGTTGTTCGCAAATGCGAAAGTCCAATTTTCCTGAAGGGTTCACAAATGCGAGCCCTGTTTCGCAATTCCCATAATAGAAGAGGTCGGGGTTCGCAATTGCAAACCTCTGTTTTCAATTCTCACATCTGAGACCTGCAACTTTTATACCTAGAAGAATTTTAACCCATTTTCACATCTTTTTAAAACACAAACTCTCTAGGGCGATTTTTTCAAGAACAACTCTTCTTTCAAATTGATTGTAAGTTAATTTTAACTCATTTCCTTCAATCAATAACATCTTTTAACATGTTTTCAACTCAAAATCAATGATTTTCATGTGGGAAATTGGGTGTTTGGGGTAGAACCTAGGTTTTTCAAAAAATTAGGGATTTGGACCTCGACTTGAGATTCAATTTCAAAACAAATTATATATTTGGGTTCGAGGGGGAATGGGTGATCGGGTTTTGGTTCGAACCTCGAGTTTTGACGATATGGGCCCGGAGGCGATTTTCGACTTTTTGGGTAAAACATTGGAAAATCTATTTTTATGCATTCGAATTGTTTCATTTAGTGTCTATTGATGTAATTAAGTAAATTATGACTAGATACGAGCGAACTGGTAGTGGAATCGAGGGATAAAGCGATAATTGAGACGTGAATTGTGTTCGTGGCATCGAGGTAAGTGTTTGGTCTAATCTTAGCTTGAGGGATTAGGAGTTGAGTCCTATTTACTATGTGATAATTGTTGAGTACGACATATAGGCATGGTGAAGAGTATCTATATGTTGGTGTCAAGCATGCCCGTGAGTTTTATATTGTGATTATTATGACTTCGTTGTATCTTTCATGCCTTAATGATAGTTTCTTTATGTTGTGTGAAGTTTGTGGAAAGAATTGCGACCTATGAACATTGAGGAGCGTTGGGTCAAGTTGTATAACGAATTGTGAAGGTATAAATAGTAATTGAACCTTTAGAGCATTGGCTCAAGTTGTGAAGTGAATTGTGAAAGTATAAGTGATAATTGAACCTTTAGAGCATTGGCTCGAGTTGTGAAGTAAAAGTGAAGAATAGAAGGGATCATTATATTCCCTCCCTTACCGGGATATTATTGTTGTTTTGATATTGTCCCTTTCCGGGACTTGTTGTTGAAATATTGTTCCCTTGCCGGGATTCTTATTGTAATTTCATTTATTTCCTTCCCCTGTTGTTGTGATTGTTGTTTGGGTGAGGAAGAGAATTAAAGCATGAAGGGTGATGCCGTGTATGTTTGGTGAGGCAAGAGTGTAAAGCACGAAGGGTGATACCGTGCCGCATGATGCACCATTCAGTGCCGATTATATTAATTATATGGTGAGGAAGAGAGTAAAAGCACGAAGGGTGATGCCGTGCACATTTCTATTTCTTGATTTCTTTTGTGAGGACGAGAGTAAAAGCACGAAGGGTGATGCCGTGCACTTACTGATTTTTGGTTCCTTGTTGATATTAGAGATATATTATTTCTTTTATTCACCTGTTGTCTTTCTATTTGGAATTGATATCTCCCCCGTAGCATGCTACTCCTCCCATACTTGACTGTTTATTTCTGTACTTCTTTTCGCTTTATATAGTTGAATTGCACAGGTTTATGTGGTGGTCTGTTCTAGCCTCGTTACTACCTCACCGGGGTTAGGCTAGGCACTTACCAGCACATGGAGTCGGTTGTGCTGATACTATACTATGCACTCTTTTGTGCAAATCCCAGTACTGTAGACTTCAGACAGTAGATCTGGTAGCTACCTTCATCCACGCGGAGATCCAAGTTAGACTTTTAGGCGTCCGCAGGCTTTGGTGTCTCCTCTATCCTTAATTTCCTGTTTCATTTTTTCGATTCAGAGGTAGTGCATCTTTTATTTCAGACTTTTTATTTAGCACTCTTAGATCGCCTGTGGTACTGTGACACCAGTTCTGGGAGGTTGAGATTCAAACTATTGTAATAGTGTCACGACCCAAAACCCAAACCCGATCGTGATGGAGCCTCTCGTGAAGACAAGGCCATCCAACGCTTACTCAAATTCAGTTCTAACAGTTTAATAAATCAATAAGTCATTTATAAGGATGAATAATCCAATCCTTTAGGTAGTTAACAATACAATTCTATAAACATGCGGAATAACAACCCAACTCAGCCCGACATCGGGGTGTGACTAGTCATGAGCATCTATTAGTGTATAAATACAACTACAAGGTCTGAAATATACAAAACAGGACTGATGAACAAAAGGGGAGAAAAGCGGTGCTGCGAACGCTGACAGCCACCTTGCTAAAACTTCGATAACCTTGCCTCCAATCACTAAAACCCGCTGCCGGATGTATAAATACCTGCATTTGCACATAAGGTGCAGGGAGTAAAGTGAGTTCTCCAACTCAGTGAGTAATAAGGGTAAATAACAACTGAGCAGTAAGAAATCACGTAAAGCAAGCCATCATGCTATATAGGAGCAGTGTAAACCCTTTGAGAAAAACAGTGAAACTGTGAAATCTTTAGAAAATATCTTGGCTCAATTTAAAACCTCTTTTGAAAATGTCTTTTTCCAACAGTTAAGCAACTGAATGCAAAATAATTAGTGCAGACAAGCACAGAAGTCAGCCCCTCGGGCACAACGCTCCGTTCACAGATAACGCCAGGATATCAGGTAATTATTACAAGAAGTAGCATAAAAGGCAATGAAATAAAAGTGCAGAAATATTATGACAGATAATACAGATACGAACAAATGCATGAGTGCAATGCAATGCATATGACGGTACACTCTGGTACCCACTGCGGCATGCAGCCCGAGCCATCCATTTATTTATCGTCGACGACACTCACTGGGGATGTGTACGGACTCCGGAGGGGCTCCTACAGCCCAAGCGCAATATCAAGCCATCTCGTGGCATCAATCAGGCTCTCGGCCTCAATATCAATATAATCAACCAGGCTTTCGGCCTCAATATCAAAATAACAAGTAGAAATCTGCCCCTCGGGCTCAGTATCAAAATGACAAGTAGAAATCTGCCCCTCGAGCTCAGTATCAGTAACTCAGAACAGTATCAGCCCCTCGGGCTCACTCTCAGAACAATATCATATAGTAACCGCTGTGGCGCGCAGCCCGATCCATATATCCTCACAATACAGGCCCTCGGCCTTACTCAGTCAACATAATCACATAAGCCACTCGGGCAACAATAAAATATGATGCTCAGCCCAAAAATATTTTTAGTAATATCATTTCGAGTGTTTAAGGCATAATAACTTGGCTGAGTTTTTAAAACAGTGGAAAATACATGACTGACTTCAAATATATAATTAAATCAGTGAGAAATTTTCAACAACAATCTCCGAAGGGTTCAAATAATTGGCACGAATCCAAATATGGCAATCAGCCCAAATTATGATGATAACAAGTAGTTTCAGTCAAATATGCAGTAATTTCATCAATCGGGACGGACCAAGTCATAATTTCCAACGGTTCTCTACCCCACGCTCGCTATCCGGCGTGCAAGTCACCTAAATACAGCACTATGGTGTGCAAATCCGGGGTTTCAAACCCTCAGGATGTCATTTACAAACATTACTTACCTCGAACCGGCTATTTCTTTAACTCGGGACGCCTTTGCCCCTCGAATTGGCCTCCACGTGCGTCGAATCTATCAAAAATTAGAACGAATACGTCATAATATATTATGGAAACAAAGCCCAATCCAAATAATCGAAAAATACCAAAATTCTCGAAACTAGCAAAAACCCGAGCCCCGGGCCCACGTCTCGAAAAATAAGAAAATTAACATCATCGGATTCCTCATCTCTCCACGAGTCTAACAATACCAAAATTATCCAATTCCCATCACATTCGTTCCTTAAATCCATGATTCTATCCAAGAGGGTTTTCTAACCTTTTCTATCAAAATTTACGGCTTAAACGCCAAAACTAGTAATAGATTCAAGTAATATAACCAAAATTGAGTTAAGAACACTTACCCCGTTGTTCTCTTCAAAAATCTCCCGAAGAATCGCCTTATCCGAGCTCCAAATCGGTAAAAATAGAAAATAGGTTCGTCCCATTTTCAGAACTTGAAAAAAAATCTGCCAGAAATTTTCGTGTGCACTGTTCACCGCGTGTAATTGTTCACCCGTGTTATTGTTCACGGGGTACTGTTCACGGTACTATTCACGGATACTATTATGGGGCACTGTTATGGGGTACTTTTCATCGGCACTATTCGTGGCACTGTTCAAAACTACTGTTCACAGTGCTGTGAAAAAAATGCAGCAACTTTATTTTTCGTGCCTAAATCGATCCGTTAACCTTTCGAAATACACCCGAGGCCCCCGTGACCTCAACTAAAAGCACCAACATGTCTTTAAACATTATCCAAACTTGCTCCAATCGTCAAAACACCTCAACTAATGCCAAAATCATCAAATTATATCGAATTCAAGCCTAAGTTCTTTTAAAACTTCTAAAACACGCATTCGATCAAAAACACGACCAAACCATGTCTGAATGACCTGAAAGTTTGAACACACATCCCAAATCACCTAACGAAGCTACAGCAACTCTCGGAATTCCATTCCGACTCCCGGATCAAAATCTCACCTATCAACCGGAAATCGCCAAAATACTAACTTCGCCAATTCAAGCCTAATTCTACACCGGACCTCCAAAACCACTTCCGATTACACTCCTAAGTCACAAATTACCTCCCGGAGCTAACCGAACCATCGGAATTCACATCTGAGCCCTCTAACACATAAGTCAATTCCCGGTTAACTTTTCCAAACTAAGCCTTCCTTAAAGAGACTAAGTGTCTCATTTCTTATCAAAATCACTCCAAATCAACTCGACTACATATGACACGGATAACGAAGCATGTAGAAATATGAAATGGGAAGAACGGGACGGTAACTCACGAGACGATAGGTCGGGTCGTCACAAATAGACATGTTCAGATATTTTAGTACTTACTTCCGCTTATTCTAAATTTTTTCTCTGTTTACACGTTATTGTTTTATAAATGATAAAGAGTATAAAATGGGTAAAAAGGTAGTTAGAGGGTGTTTGGCTAGGCTTATAAGCTGATCAAACTGGCTTATAAATACTTTTTGGCTTATCTACGCGTTTGGTAAAATTAAAAGTGTTTATAAGTTAAGTGCTTATAAGCTAAAATTCATAAGTTGGTCTCCTCCAACTTATCAAATTTCAGCTTATAAGCATTTTAGGTTTGACCAAAATATTTACTATTCTATCCCTAAAATACTTCTTTCTATAACAAAACTCTTTGTATGCACAGTTCTTCGGCTACTTATTATTAATTTCAGCACTTTTATCCAAACACGTAACTGCTTATTTTTTTAAATCAGCTTCAGCATTTAAAAGTGCTTTTCAGCACCAAATGCTTATCAGCTACTCTAAATCAGCTAAGCCAAACAAGCTCTTTAGTTCAATAAATGGCTTGCCTAGCTCACATTAGTAAGCGTCATCACGACTCCCAAGAGTGAAAAATCCGGGTCGTGACATTTTATCTGCTTTCTCTACATATTTTTTTTTTTTGGTCTATTCTATTTCTTGAAAAGTTTAATTGTGACTTCTTTTTTAGGGTTGTTGATGTCTTTTCAACTTGATCTACTCTTTATTGTGCAACAAGAACAACGTAATTTTAGCAACCTAGACATGTAGGGTGTAAAATGGGCGGACCTGCATGATTTGGGCGGGTCAAATCGTTGAGCAAATAAATAGGCGCGTTATTTAAAACGCCTAAAAATAGCTTGGCCTGAGTTTGGTTGGGTCAAATTGGATTAAAATTTAGATCATAGCTCACGCGTCCAACTCTTGCCTTGCTTTAATTAATACGTATTATTTTCTTATTAATTGTTTAATTATCAAATAAGACTTTTTTTTTGGTTATGATCATATATAATATATCAAGCAAAAAAAAAATTTCTTTAATATTTTATGAAAGTTACTCGTGGATCAGTTTGGCTAAAAATTAACCCAAATTTAGATGGGTTGAAATGGTTTGGGTCAAGAATGGCTGAATTCATAAATAAGCGGGTCAATAACCAGCTCAACCTTGAACGCGCTGATCGGGTCAGATGGATTTGGCTCAAATTGTATATAGTGTATGTATAATTGGAAAGATACTCCATGACGAGGAATAACACAAACTAGACCACTTTACCTGGAAAAAATCTCTGATAAACTTAATATTTGTCCAATTGGTGCATTCTGATGTTTGGTTATCTCCGATTAATTAATTCTTAATTTGATTTCATATACTCTATCTTATTCTGATGAATTTACTGAATTCTATACGTAAAAAAATTAGAGCATTGAATAAATTTAAAGAGTGTGATATGATTTTCAGTATTTTTAATTCGTGCAACTAAAATTTCAGATTTGATGAGGGCAAAGGACAGTTGGAACAAAAAAAAAAAAAGAGGGATCGAATAAGATAGCCCTTTAATTCAATTCCTTCTTCAACGACTATGGCATTGTTTATCGTCTTTCGGTTATGTATACATCCGCTTAAAGGGCCACGTTAAAGAGAAAAATGAAATTTTCAGAAACTAATATTGTTTAGTAGTAGCTATTAATTTTCTATAGCTATCATATATATAATTATTTCCTAAAGCTACTATTTAGTTGCTACGAGACTGTATTCGTTGTCTTCGCGCTACTGAATTCATAAATATAGTAACGAAATTCGCCTAAAAATAGGGGGAGTCCAGCCATGCGACTGTATTCGCTATATACGTGCTAGTGTTCATAAATACAATAGCGGATTTTGCCTAACAAAATAGGGGAATTCAACTGTTTAATAATGCAAAGAGGATCAATTAACGCGTATCACTTCTAATTTAACTCAACAAAATCAATTCTACATAAATTTCGCTGCTAATGTGCTGTGTTTCATGTATTCACGCGATTGTATCTATAAATACAGTGAGATAATCAAGAAATAGGGTGTATACCATTTTATAAATTCGACCGTATACATTGTATTCAATTTACAGGTATTCATTATTCAAAATTCACTATTTACATTATATCCAATTCGATTGTATTCAAACAACCAAAAATCACAAAAACACAATGATATTCGATTGTATTAAAAAATACAGACATTCGGAATACATAAATGCAGACAAAAAAATAATATATTTGAAAGTATTTATACATAATACAATATATTTATATTATTGTATGTGACCAAAAGAGCAAAGAAAGAAGAAAGTTCGCCGGAAATGACTTTTTTGGTCAAGCAAAATACTATATATATTATATTAAAACTAAAAATGGAGATGAACAAAAACCTGGCCCTCAAATCTTCTCCGGTTTAGCCATATCCAGATCTATTTACCTAAGAGGATGAGCCAATAGTGGATGATGACGCCGACGATTCTGATGGCGATGACGATAACGATTTTGCTAGGGAAATGATTGAGAATCTTGCTGATAAACAGAGAGAGAGAGAGAGAGAGAGAGAGAGAGAGAGAGAGAGAGAGAGAGAGAGAGAGAGAGAGAGAGAGAGAGAACATAATTGACGTACTTCATGCCTCAAGGATAAGTATAAATAAATATCTATTTTGCTATAAAATAAAAAAGATAACTATAAGTCATAATATTTTTAAATTATTTTGGTTTATAATAAATATGGTGTAATAGTGTTCTATAAGAGATAAAATTTTCAAGAGAAAATACTCTCATATTAAGTGTGTGTTTGGTATAGAGAAACACTTTAAAATATTTTAAATTTTTATTTTTGGTTGGGTTAAATTATTTTAAAAAGATTTTTGTTATAAATACATTATATTTTCGTATAATTTCAGGAAAATAACTTCCCTAACGAGAGGAAGGAAAATATATTTTGAATTCTAATTGATGGTTTTAAACCTCCCACCTCTGCTGCCCTCACACACCGAAAACCTAAGGTCATTTCCAACCCTCCTCAATTTCCGTATAATTGGGGCAATTTTATCCATAATGGAGCTCCAACCCTTCCCCATTTTTGCCCCTAAAATGGGGGATGAATAGTGTCAGGACCCCAAATTCACCCCGGTCGTGATGACGCGTATCACAGTTCTAGGCCAGCCGATTCTACACTAATAACATAAGGTCTTTTGTAAATTTTACTTCCTAATCAAATGATCAAAAATATTTCATTTTAATATCTTAAAATACGCGGAAAAACAAATGCGCAAATACATTAACACTGCCCAATTCTGATGTCACTAGTCATGAGCCACTAAGACACTGTCCAATACTGTTCTCTCAATACAAGATAAGATTGAAATATATAATACTAAGGATAGGAAGGAGAAAGGTAGGGCTGCGAATGTCGTGCAGTTATCTTGCTATCTCTAGAAAATACTCAGAAGCCGCTGGATGCTCTCACTCAGATGCTCTGGCACTTGGATCTGTACACAAGGTACAGGGATTAATGTGATTACGCCAACTCAGTAAGTAACCAAAGTAAATAAAGGATGAGTGCAGTGACGATAATTTTAAATCATATAAATAGTCTAACATAGAATCTCAATAGGAATAACAAAGTCAAATCCGTAGTTCATTTCCCGAACATCTCGTAAAAACTCCAGTTTCAATGAAAGTTATTTAAAACATTCGTTCAGCATTTTTTAACAGAGATTCAGTATAAAAGAATAGTGAAAATAATAATTTCATAAACAAGCCCCTTGGACAAGGTATCACTCATATATATATCCCTTTGGGAAAGCTTGTCAGTCACTCGTGACTCAATTCTCGTCAATCAGAACTCACACTCACCATTCCCGCTCAATAGATATCTCATAATAATAACCGCTGCGACGTGCATCCCGATTCGTAAATATACATATAGTTGAATGTGCTCACTAGGGGTGTGCAGACTCCGAAGGAGCTCCTACAACCCAAGTGCTATATCACTACGGCGTACAACCAGATCCAACATATCGTTGTGGCGTGCAGCCCGATCCATATATATATATAAATATCGCTACGGCATGCAGCCCGATCCATAAATTTATATAATATCGCTGCGGCATGTAGCCCGATCCATAAATATATATAATCCTTACCATTAGGTCCTCGACCTCTCTCAGTCATTAACCTCACAGCCACTCCGGTATTTCAGTGAAAAATTAAGGAACTCAGCCCAAACAGTCTTCATATATTTGAAAGTAGAATAATGAAATTGAATCAAACAATAAACAAGTAAAAATCATGACCGAGGATATTCTTTCGGATCAAAACAGCGTGAGGATAGTAGTAAAATACCCCTGAGGGTCCAAACAGTTCACCACAAGGTCCCAAACATGGCATTAAACCTAAGTTAACAGATTTATTTCTAAAACACATAGATATCATATAGAGTTTATCAAAATATGCAACTATACAATTACCACGGGACGAACCAAGTCACAATCCCAATGGGTGCACGCCTGTCGTGCCCCCTCTTTCCTCCCGAAAATCGGGTATATGACATTTGGAGGAAAAACTCGTTCCTTTTGAAAACTGGGTTTAGCATTTGAAGAGTCGCTACCCAATGATTTATGGTGCATTAGGACACCAATGGGGTTCAATTCTAAGTTCCATTTGAATAACTAGAGATAGGGTAAGGGCTTGAAATTATCTTAAGGGGAAGGTGTTAGGCACCCTCAGAATCCACTAGTGTGGTTCCCGGTTAGACAGTTATTGTGAATTGGGGTGCAATTAACATATAAGCAGATAAAGCTAAAACAAGAGGGGATTTCAATATACAATGGTTTGAAAATAAACAAAGTTTGAAGGAGCAATTGAAAAGCCTGGTTTTAAACGGGAATTGCAATGCTTTTAAAAGAAAGGGAAGTAAAGGAAGGGGGTCCTAGGTTTATATTTAATATGGATCACATCAATGCAAAACCCGATAATCACTCCTCAAAAGAGGGGTTGCATGTGATATTAGCGCACCGGTCATCATATCCATATCTACCCTTTCCCACCCCGTTTAAGGTACTAAAGCGCAGAGTGGTCTGGGTCACTATTACATGCTATTATCCGTCTCGTTCTTATTAGTCCCGGAGGCACTTAGAACTACCAATCCTAGAAGGGAGGGATATTAGGCCGATTTGTTTCAAAGGATAAAATCTAAGGCGACATACAAAAACATGTACTGCATGTTGGGGAGAACACATAAACAGATAAATGCTCATATACACCTCTTTGAACAAAACACATAACTAGCATGACTTGCACATACTTTTTAGGACTGATTAAAAATACTAGAGACAAGGAGGAGTTTGATTCAGAGCCAGATTCATCAGATACCTCAGATAAAAAGCCCAAATCAGGTCTGCCTGCTGGTTGGAGCAGTTACTAATTAACAGAGGTGAATTCATTTTTTATTGTCATTACTCTAAGGCTTTCCTAAGTGTTTAAATGGGGTCTTATAGGCATATATCTACTTAATTCAGAATGTGGTGAAACAGTAAAAACCAATTGTTTTAGGTCCTGTAGGCATGCTTGCTAAACCTCATTAAGTAAGGGAATTAGGTTGTTTAAAACTAATTCAGAATAGACTGATTCAAAACTAACCAGTTTCAGGTTATGCAGGTGATGGTATCTATTATTGCTGATTTAAACCTATGAACATGATACCTAGCGTTGAATGTAAAGGAAGCGAATCAGATTTATTTAAGAACCCCTATAGGCATGATTTCTATATGTTACTGATTTCAACATTACGAACATGACATTTATTTTGGCCGTTTAGAGCTTAAAGCATGGTATCTAAGTGGCATGCAGAATTTAAATACATCCTATAGGCAGGTTTTCTAGGTGTGACATTGACCATAAAGAAATTGAGATAAAACCTATAGACATGGTATCTAAAAATGCAGAATTGAACACAGAGAATTTAAATAGTCCTATAGGCATGCTTTCTACCCTTGAGCATACATGATCACCCAACCCTTTTCACTAGCTAGCCCCAAACGTTTATTACAGATTATTACAAACCAGGAATACTGAATTGCATCAGAAAGAATGAAAGAAAAAGCTACAACCATAGGAAAGCCTGATTTGACTTCCTATCTAAGATATGCAAGGAACCGTATCATTGCCAATGCCATTGATTTCAAAGCCTTTCTCAGACCTGGGTGTGTCAGAGTTTCCTAAGGGCCTCAATAGGAACCCGGGCAGTGCTCACACTCAAGTTACATAACCAGAATAGAGATGAGTGCGGTGTGGAAATGTCAACCCTCATGTCACGACCCCAGTTCACCCTCCATGAACATATCGTAATGGCACCTAGTCCCTATGACTAGGTAAGCCTAACAATGCAGAAGATAAACCAAAATTTGCTGAAGAAAATAAATAAAACTGAACTGGTAAAATAAATGGTGTTTAAGGTGCCGCTCGGCACATACCACAATAATTATCAAAGCTAACAAACTCCCAAAAAGACCCGGAAACTCTCAAATCACAAGCTAAGGGATACATAATAGGCTCTGACTCAAAAATATCTATAAAAAGGAGAAATACTGGAAGAGCTATACTTAATACAAAAGCTGGAAAGGGACTCCTCGGTCTACGGACAAAACAGATATACCTTGAAGTCTCTACCGATGCGCCTCTTTCCAAGGCTGACAGAATCTAAGCGGGAGTACCTGTATCTGTACAACAAAAATCTGCAGAAGAGTAGCATGAGCACACCACGGCGGTGCCCAGTAAGTATCAAGACTAACCTCGATGGAGTAGTGACGAGGAACAGTCGAGACACCTACCGGTCAATAAACAGTATAATCATAGGAATAATGGTAACGAGATATAAATATGTAAAGACTGCATGAACGACCAAGAATGCTACAATTCACAATAAGGGATAAATACGATATTTTAAAACAAGAATATAATAAACAATGATACAAAATGACGGAAAAATCACAATCCAAATCCTAAGGTCACAACACAGCAAGGGGAAAAACAAGTCAATAACTTATATACCACAATGATGTTCACGAAAGGTCTTCTTCAACTCTTTCCACAATTTCACCAAGTCTCGGACAATCACCACTCGTGCAAGACCCAACATCTGAAATCTAACAATTGGCATCCTGTGCCCTATAAATCTCATGGTCATGCTGACAACTAACTGGCCAACTAGGGCCACTCTCATAAATATAATGGATAAACAAGGGCGTACCTCCACCCTTAGCAAAATCAGGAGGAATTCACCTCTAATAGGAGTGTTCAGCTACGTGTATGCTTGTGCAAGTGTTTCTAATAAAATTCTACCGGCTAGCAAATATGAAAAGGAGAACGGACTGCACGTACGATGTTTCCTCACAACTCCCAAGCGGTAACGCTCATACAGGTAAACAACCCAAAATCACAATATAAAACAAATAGGAATGCCTCCACAGGCCGTCACAACTCTATACAATCAACCCCTGACATAACCCTCCTTATTTCGCCACGTGTGCAATAAATAATATAATAGGCACCGCCTTATTTCTCCACTCGTGCATAACAATGTCCCACCTTATTCCGCCATATGTGCAACCCACATATAAGCATATAACATATCCCGCCTTATTACGCCGCATGTGCAAAAACATCAATAACAACAATGGCACGGCAAAGACCTTGTGCAACCCTTCAACAACAACTGCACGGCAGAAACCTCGTGCATCACAGTAGCAACAACCGCATGCATCACAGTAGCAACAACCGCATGGCAAGGACCTCGTGCATCACAATAGAAACAACCACACGGCAAAAACCTCGTGCATCACAACATCAACAGCTGCACGGCAGAAACCTCGTGCATCACAATCTAAAGTACAACACAACAAATGACAATATATACAGAAACAAAGCAAGAGAATCAACTCAAGAAATTCCGTTCACCAAAAGACAGTACAACTAACTCACAAGGAATAACCGTAACAGGGAAATACTAAGCGTAATAAGAACAGTTCGACAAGGGAGAAATAATACGAAACAATGATTCCAAAATACTCAGTTTAACAACAAGGAAGTTAACATGAATCAATAAATTACAATTAAGGAAAATATCAACTAGACATAGGATATCCAACTTCTTTCCAATTAAGACCAATTATTTACACGAGAGATAGAAATGATGCTTTCCAAATAAAGACAAGCAATTAGGAATGATAGTATGACTATAGAGTGGTAAATGTCCACAGTTAAACAAGTAAAAATCAATTAGGCAACAAGAATAACCAAAAAAGGGGCAGTAAATTCCAAGTAAGTCATGTAGAGGTGAAACTAATAACATGGAACTCAATCGTATCAAGAACAACTTCATATTCGGTGATTATAAAGATCTAGAGCCTAAAAGGGCAATTTTCCACAAATAAATCCGAGCACGCGCTCGTCACCTCGCGTACAAGGAATACAATCAGCAAAGAAGACTCAAATCCTAAGGGGAAGTCCCCGACACAAGGTTAGGCAAGATACTTACCTCGAACCGGCTAAAATCAACTATCAACCACGTTCTTGCCACGATTACTCGACTCCAAATGGCCCAAATCTATTCAATTAAATCACATATTGTAAATGACATCTCAGCAACGGATTCTACTATTTAATTCAAAGCTAAAGCGCGAAATTAGGCAAAATAACCAAAATGCCCCTTAGGCCAACATCTCGGAATCGGATGAATTTAACATTTTTAGAACCCTCGTACTCTCACGAGTCTAACCATATGAAAATCTCTCAAATCAGAGATCAAACACCCCCTCAAAACTCAATAATTCGGTCTATGAAGTTCTACATATTTTTCCTTAAAAATATGAAATTAAAGGATGAAATTAAGAGGAGATTCATGGAAATTGGTATAAATCAAGTGAGAGTTACTTACCCAAGTTGCCCAGGTGAAAATCCCTTCAAAAATCGCCAAGGACCGAGCTCTAGAAGTCAAAATGTGATAAAAAGATGAAACCCTCGAATTTGGGATTTAATTCTGCCTGCCCATCGATTTGTTCATCGCGATCGCAGAATAAAGAATGCGATCACGTAAAGGAATTCGAGAAGGCCCAGAAAATGTACATCGCGAATGCGATGACAGGAATGCAAACGCGGAGAAGAGGAAGACAATGCTTCGCGATCGTATAACCATGAGTGCGAACGCGATGAAGGAATACACAAAACTTCGCGAATGTGAGAGGACGGCTGCGAACGCGAAGAAGCATTTTGAGGTGGTCTTCAGAAAGGCAACGAAATCGCGGGAGAGGCTTCCCGATCACGTTGAAGGATATCAGAGGCAGCAGTTCAGCAGTCCAAAAAATAGAAGAAAAGGATCCGTAGCCCATCCGAAACACTCCCAAGGCCCCGGGACCCCGTCTAATCACGCACACAAGTCACATAACCTAACACAGACTCTCTCGGAGTTCCAAATCACATAACACAACATCGAAACGATGGATCAAACCAAAAATCAAGCTTATAAACTTCCAAATCTTCAAAATATGTTTTCGATAAAAAACCCAACCAAACCACGTCCGAATGACCTCAAATTTTGCACACACATCCCAAATGACATGAAGGAGCTACTGCAACTTCCGGAATTCCATTCCGACCCTCGAATCAAAATCCCACTATCGGATCGGAATTTCAAAAATTCAAACTTCAGCATTTCAAGCCCAAATTAGCTACGGACCTCTAAAATACATTCTGAACACGTACCCAACCCCGAAATCACCTCACAGAGCTAACGGAACCATAGTATTTCCATTCCGAGGCCGTCTTCTCACTGTTTTGACTGTGGACCACTTTGCAACACTTAAGCTCTCATTTGGGGACTAAGCGTCCCAAAACTCTCCGGAATCCAGCACCGAACGTCCCGTAAAACCAAAATAGCAGAAAAGAACTTAGGGGAAGCAGTTAATAGGGGATCGGGGCATGAATTCTAAAAATGACCGGTCGGGTCGTTACACCTCATGTGTCCAAGTTCTGAGGGAGCTCATGGGTCCCAAGGCAAGGCTCACATGAGAGGGGCAGAACTTAGTTCTAAGAAGAGAGTGAAAAGTGCAGAATTTGAGCTCTAAGAGCTGAGGGAATAAAAGAGAGGGGAAAGGGTGATGGGAGACAGCAATTAACACTTAAAAGAGTTGATAATTTCACACCAAGGGGACAGGGAGTTGGGAATCCATTACAAGGAACCTATACATTTAGGCATGAGTTAATTCTGGGCATGCAGATCAATAGTGAGTGTGTTGTCATGCTTGTAAATCAAATAGAATACACAACATATGAGGGTAACATGGGGGTTATGATCCTAGGAGGACCAAATTTGAGTCATGCTCAGCAATATTCGATGCTGTCATGCCCCAAACAAACCATAAGTATTAAACACATTGGGGTAGGGATTTAGGATTCATAGGTTATAATACATTGGTTTAGAACAGGGGCAGGGGAAACTACAACATACTAAATAATGGTACTGGATTGAATACAAACAGTAAGCAGACAAGAATGCAAAAAATCAGTAAATAAGCATGTTGTTGTTGGTGCTAGGAATTTAATTAGAACATACCAGTCAAAGAAGAAAAGTGTAGTAAAGAAAAATAGCAGGAATTCAAAATACAGCCTTGGCTTTCAGCTGGCTAAACAGGCAACAACACAAGTAGTAAATCAAGAGAGAGTATTTGAGTGTAAGTGTGAGTTTAGAACTAAAAGTGTTCTGTCTTGTTCGAAAAGAAGTACAGGGTACTTATAGTTTTTGAAATCGAGTACGAAAGAGGTAATAAGCTACAAACATGGAAACAATCATGATTCAGAATTAATTATACAAGTGATTGCCCTTAATTAAGGGGCCACTTACTTAACGGGCGGTGACAGGTTCAAAATAAGGAAAATAATCAATTAAAAAGCAGGCTGACAATTGCCATAAAGGAAGTAGTAAAATGACAAGTAAGCAATTCAAGTCTAGGTACAAAGATATTCTAATTTTGGAAAGGATTCAGTAAGGCAAAAATAGGAAAAGAAATCAATTAACCTTAATAGGCAAGTGAAATCAGAATCTCACAAAGGAAAAGCTTAAACTTAGTCACGAGTTTGAAAATTAGTCAGAGAAGGAGACTCAGCATATAAATAGGGTGCATAACATTATACATGCGAGGCCTAGTCTATTGGCAAGGTGAAATAACACACAAAATAGCACAAAAATTCAGTAGATAGTAACATTCGAAGCATGATAGAACAGTAGGTCATGTCACATTGAATCAGTAGCAAAGAAACATAAAATATCAAAGCATGTGAAGATCTCACAGTAGCAGGTGAAGGAAACCCCTTTTGAAAATTAGGGTTTCGAACATACTTGAGTTTTAGATATGATAGAAGACCAGAGTCAGAAGAATCACACAAAAGGAATAAGGGATTTTGAAATAGAGAACTCCAAATTGAGTCATGCATTTAAACGAACAGCCTCAGACCCAAAACCATAAGATTTTTTATAATAGAAGAGTTTTAAAAAGAGGATAAACAGACACATTTGACAAAACGCAGGCAAACAAACATTTAATAAAAAATTAAAAGAAATTAGGGGTTTTAACATTCAAACTCCGACAGAAGGATAATGCGAGCAAACACAGCAAAACATATCAAAAAATCAAAGAAAGGTTTCGAAATAAATTAACAGAAACCCTAATCGAAAAGATAAGGAGTTTTGAAAGCATAGATTTAAAGAAACTTAGAGAAAAACGCTTAGAAGTTTAAGGCAAACATAGATCTGAAGAAGATCTACAAAGAAATCGAAAGAACCTTAAAGGCTAGGGTTTCAGAAGAACCCCAAGTGGTGAGAAAGGCTTTGAAAATCATTGATCTAAGCAGGAGAGTCAAGAGTCAGACTCGAATGGCCATGGCTGGCCGGTGAAAGGTCAGAGACGACCAGAGAACAGCCACAAACTGAAATTGAATAGAGTCTGGACAAGCTTTTCAAGGTCTAGCCTTGATACAATAAGAATCGAACACATAGAAGCCATAAGGGTTGATACAGGTATCATGATGACCTTGGAAGCCTTAGATTTGGGAGGTATTAGGGTTGTAGTTGATTGTGGTGGCTAGGAGAGAGAAAGAGATTCAGAGGCGGCGAAGTGTGTGAAATGGGGCGGGGTAAGAGGTCGTTTGAGATTAAAAATGGAAAGGGCCGATATTGGTCGTTGATCATTTTGATCAACGGCTAGGATTAGGTAGAGGATATGGGTTGGGTTATTTAATTGGGTTGCGGGTCGGTTTGAACGGGAATTGGGTCAAGGTAATTGGGCTTCATATTGGGTTAATTGGGGTTCAAAATCAGGCTACATTTGAAATAAAATGGGCTAGATTTCAAATAGATAATTTTCCTTTATTTATTTTATAAAATAGCAAATTGATTTTTGAAAACAAATCAAAAATGTAAAAATGATTTATAATATATAATTTTTAATTTAAAAACACTAGGCTTAATTTTTATAAATATACACCGCAATTAAATCTTAAAAGGGGCTAATATTGCAATTATATGCAATTTAGCTTGAAAAATGCCAAATAAATTTATAAAAATATAAAAAAATTTATATTAGCTATATGTTAGCATGAATATGAGAATCCAATAAGTGAATTACCAAAAATGATAATTTTGGGAATAATTATAGGGTTTTTATGGATAAAATAGGGCAATAAAACGATTTAAAAATATTAAAAATTAAGGAAAAATAGTAAAATATTTGGACATATTCATATATGCATACATATGTTATCTTGAAAAGGTATTTTTCTTATTAAAATATACAGGGAAAAATTAGGTATCAACAGCTGCCCCTCTTTACCCGGGAAGGATGAAAGAGTTATCGGATAAAGATATGATGGCCAATTTTGACCAAGCGAGATGGTTTGAAGAAGTTTAGGCCGTGCCCTGGCTTCTGAGCTACTACATATCCCTGATTTTACAGGAATCATGGCGGATGTAGTTCAAAATCCGTCGGCGGAGTATGCCGGTGGAGACTTTTCAAGAACGGATGCAATATCTACGGTCGGGTGAATGGTTAAGGTCTAATAGGGCTGCTGGAACTGGAGTGGGATTGCTCCTACCAAAATGGCTGTTGCTCGCTGGTTTACCTACAAAGAAGCAATACAAGCATATATTGTGCGTAAATTTAAACATGATGCGAATTTCCATCGGACCATGAATGTTGTCTCTGGACGGTTAGGATGACATCCTTAGACCATGATGTCCTGGGCCATGAAGGGTATAATAAAGGATTCGCAGGCCATGAAATAATACTCTCGGGCCATGAGGATGATGCCTCTGAACCATGATGCCTTTGAATAAAGATATGCACAAGATAAAAGGGGATCATCTGGCCATGACATGGTGTTCTCGGGCCATGAAGATGATGCCTCCAAACGATGAAACCTTTGGATAATTTGGTGATCTTTCAGCCCATGAGATGTAGTATTTGGCGATCTTTCAGCCATGCAAATGTAGAGATGACGATCTTTCAGCCACTTAAATGTAGATAAGGTGGCGATCTTTCAACTATGCAAATGTAGAGGTGGTGATCTTTTAGCCATGCAAATGTAGATAAGGTGGAGATCTTTCAGCCATGCAAATGCAGAGGTGTTGATCTTTCAGCAATGCAAATGTAGATGTGGTGGCGATCTTTCAGCCATGCAAATGTAGATAAGGTGGCGATCTTTCAGCCATGCAAATGCAGAGGTGGCGATCTTTCAGCCACGCAAATGTAGATAAGGTGGCGATCTTTCAGCCATGCAAATGTAGAAGTGGCGATCTTTCAGCCACGCAAATGTAGATAAGGTGGCGATCTTGTAGTCATGCAAATGTAGAGGTGGCGATCTTTCAGCCATACAAATGCAGAGGTGGCAATCTTTCAGCCATGCAGATGCAGAGGTGGCGATCTTTCAAACATGCAAATGTCGATAAGGTGGTGATCTTTCAGCCATGCAAATGTAGAGGTGGCGATCTTTCAGCCATGCAGATGTAGATAAGGTGGCGATCTTTCAGCCATGCAGAAAATACATATGGAGATAGCGTTTACTCTTGAAAGGCAGAATGGTAGCGTTATGCAATACATAAAATGCAGATGGAGACAACATTTAGTCTCGGAAGGCAGAATGCTAGCCTTATGAAATATAGCAAATGTAGATGGAGACAACGTTTAGTCTCAGAAGGCATAATGGTAGCCTTATGCAATGCAAATATGCAGATGTAGATAGCGGTTAGTCTCGGAAGGCAGAATGGTAGTCTTATGCAATGCATAAAATGCAGATGAAGACACCGTTTAGTCTCGGAAGGCAGAATGGTAGACTTATGTAAGAAATAAAAGGACAAATGGTAATATAGCTTTCTTAGCTGATAGCAGATGGCGGTATCGTGACTCTTGGGGACACTATGACACACGAAATGTCACTGGTGCATGTGGGTGGCAAAATAGGAATAAGTGTAATGGTTCTGAGAGTTATATTCCTGAACAATGTTTGTCTCGTGAGTGTATAGTACGTTCGATGATTTCGCAATACAAGTTCCTGCATCCAAAGGAAAATCATGAGTTTTGTAAAGGGGTTGAGGTTAGTTTGTATCCTCACTAGCTCTGCTTGACCTGCTCGGCTTTTATCTGGTGATACTGTATGTACTATCGGAGTAGCGCCGCTAAACAAGGCAATGTCAGTAATAAACATGCATGAATTTGTAAAAATATGGTGTAAGTATATAATTAAGAAATAGTTTTTAGATTAACCGACAACTGTGGCGTGGTTCAGGACATTACAACTTCTCTTTCTTCGGAATTTTGAGGGTCCTCCTCAAAATTCTTCCCCAGTTTAATGGGTTGATGCTTCTGACTGTTGTTTGCGACGATCAGATGAAATTACTTCGAAATTTTGAGGGTCCTCCTCAAAATTCTGCCCTAGTTTCCAGTTGTAGGGGAAATGAAAATTTTATTGAATTGTGACTGAACCCATAAGGCTTCCTACGTATCCCCTCTTAAATGGGAATCAGGTCAGACGTAGTTCAAATTACATCATATATAAAAACACAAAGATTATATATAGTGGCGTTTGACTGCATCTGAATTAATCGGCTGTGGCCAAACTTCTCCGTCCATTTCTACCGGTATGAGGGCTCCTCCTATCAGAACCCGGTGAACCATGTATGGACCTTGCCAGTTGGTAGAGAATTCCCTTTGGCTTTATCTTGATGCAGAAAAATCTTCTTCAATACCAGCTGCCCTAGTGTGAACTGTCTCGGCTTGACTCTGTTTTTGAAGGCTCTGGACATTCTGTTCTGCTAAAGTTGACCATGACACATTGCGTTCATTCTTTTTCCATCTATGAGAGCTAGTTGTTCGTAACGACTTTTCACCCACTCAGCATCATTAAGCTCAGCTTCCTGTATGGTCCTTAGGGAGGGAATTTCTACCTCAGCATAAATAACTGCCTATGTACCATAAATATAGGGGGTTGCCTCAGTTGACGTGCAACTGTAGTGTGATATCCTAATAGATCAAATGATAGCTTTTCGTGCCATTACTTATGCTTCTCAATCATCTTTCTTAATATCTTCTTGATATTCTTGTTGGCGGCTTCCACAGCTCCGTTCATTTGAGGCCTGTAGGCTATAGAATTCTTGTGTCTGATCTTGAAGGTTTCAACGTAGCTTTCATTAAGTCACTGGTGATGTTGGAGCCATTATCAGTAATAATTGACTCTAGAATCCCAAATCGGCAAACAATGCGTCGCTGACAAAGTCTGCCATGACTTTCTTAGTCACTGCTCTGTAAGATGCTGGTTCGACCCACTTGGTGAAGTAGTCAATTTCCACTAGGATGAATCTGTGCCCGTTGGAAGTGGTGGGCTTGATTGGTCCAATAACGTCCATCCCCCAAGCGGCGAACGGCCGCGGTGAGCTTATTGCATTGAGCTCATTTAGAGGCACCTTTGTCATGTCTGTATGTATCTGACAGCAATGGCGTTTTCGGACATACTGAATGCAGTCCGTTTCCATAGTCATCCAAAAGTAACCAGCTCGGAGTATCTTCTTTGCTAAGACAAAACCGTTCATATGTGGACCATAGGTCCCAGCATGGATTTCTTCTTGCAGTTTGGATGCTTCCTTTGCGTCGACACACCTTAGTAGACACAGATCAGGAGTTCTCATATACAGGATTCCTCCACTATGAAAGAAGTTGTTAGACAGTCTCCGCGGTGTGCATTTTTGGGTATGATTGGCAAGATCCGGGTAATCTCCCTTTGCCAAATATTCCTTGATATCATGGAACCAAGGCTTTCCGTCTGCTTCCTCATCAACATGGGCATAGTAAGCTAGTTGATTATGAATTTTCATCGGTATGGGGTCAATGAAGTTCTTATCGGGATGCTGTATCATGGATGACAAGGTAACCAATGTATTAGCGAATTCATTCTGTATTATGGGAACATGTCGGAATTCTGTCTTTGTGAACCTCTTTCTCAACTCTTGTACATGATGTAGATACGGGAGTAACTTAAAGTTCTTGGTTTACCCTTCTTCTCGTACCTAATGTATAAGTAAGTTTAAATCTCCAATTACTAGCAACTCTTGTACGTTAATGTCAATGTCCATCTTGAGCCCAAATATTCAGCCATGTTGTTGGTGCATGGGGACCTGAGCTTGGCAGACACCGGATAATGCTGATCGATTTCTAATACTAGAACTGCTCCTATGCCAACTCCTTTGAAATTTGCTGCTCCATCGAAAAAAATTCTCCAACCATCATAGGATTCTGCAATGTCTTCTCCTATGAACGATTCCTCTTCGTTGGAAAAATATGTTTTCAAAGCATATTCTCCGTCTACGGGGTTCTCAGCAAGGTGGTTTGCCAATGCTTGTCCCTTAATTTCCTTCTGAGTTACGTATACAATATCAAATTCACTCAACAGGATTGGCCACTTGAATAGCTTGCCAATGGGCATGTGCTTCTGAAAGATGTACTTTAGAGGATCCATCATTGATATGAGGTATGTAGTATAGGCACAGAAGTAATGCCTCAGTTTCTGGGCCACCCAAGTCAGAGCACAGCAGGTGCGCTCTAACAGAGAATAGCGGGCTTCGTACGGAGTGAACTTCTTGCTAAGATAGTAAATGGCATGTTCCTTTCTCCCTGTTGATCATGCTACCCCAAGACGTAACCGAAGGCACCATCTAGTACTATGCTGTAGAGTAGTAGGGGTCTACCTGGCTCGGGTGGGACCAATATCGGTGGTGTTGACAGGTACTCCTTGATTTTGTTGAAAGCTTTTTGGCAGTCATCAGTACATTTGGTAGCGATGTCCTTCTTCAACATCTTGAAGATTGGATCATAGATAACCGTGGACTGTGCAATGAACCGACTGATATATTTAAGTCTTCCCAATAAACTCATTACGTCCATCTTGTTCTTTGGCGGTGGTAATTTTTGAATGGCTTTGATTTTTGATGGGTCCAGTTTTATTCCTCTACGACTCACAATAAACCCAAGTAATTTTCCAGCAGGAACCCCTAATGCGCACTTTGCAGGATTTAGTTTTAGGTTGTACCTTCGTAATCTATTGAAAAACATCCTCAAATCTTCCATGTGATCAGTGGCCTTCTTGGACTTGATGATAACATCATCTACATACACCTCAATCTCCTTGTGTATCATATCACGGAAAATGGTAGTCATGGCCCTCATGTAGGTGGCCCCTGCATTCTTTACGACGAACGGCATCATCTTGTAGAAGTACATTCCCCACGATGTAATGAAAGCCGTTTTGTCAGAATCTTCTTCATCCATCCAGATCTGATGATAACCAGCAAAACAATCTACAAATGATTGCAACTCATGCTTGGCGCAATTGTCAATCAGGATGTGTATGTTTGGTAAAGGGAAGTCATCTTTCGGACTGTTCCAGTTGAGATCTCGGTAGTCAACACAGACTCTGACCTTCCTGTCCTTCTTTGGTACTGACACAATATTGGCTAACCATGCCGGGTATTCTACTACCTTGAGAACCTTGGCTTTGACTTGCTTAGTGACCTCTTCCTTGAATTTCAAACTCATACCAGGATTGAATTTTCTGAGCTTTTTCTTTACCGGCGGATATGTCGGATCAGTTGGCAGTTTATGGGCCACGATAGACGTACATGGGCTCGTCATATCGTCATATGACCAGGCGAATATGTCCTCATATTCCCTTAGAAATTCTGTGTATTCTTTCTTTTCTGATAGTGATAAGTGAACGCTGATTCGTGTTTCCCTGACATTTTCTGCATCTCCCAGGTTAATAATTTCTGCTTCGTCCAGGTTGGACTTTGGTCTGTTCTCAAAGTTCTCTACTTCTTTGACAATTTCCACTGGAATATCGTCCTTCTCTAAATCAATGTCCATTTATTGCATTGTCTCACTGCATGTCACAATCATTGGTTCATCAAGATAAGTAATAGTAATGTTGTATAAGTAAAGTAATGAGAGAAAATAATAAGAGTGTTAATTTATAAGAAAAAATAGAAATGCTTTGATAAATTCCATAACTGTTTTGAACATTGAAGATCTTATTGTAGAAATAAAAAATACGAAAGGAAAAATTAACTAGTAAAAATAAAAGATAGTGCATGATGCTTGTTCAGCCTTGCTACCCCGAGGCTCGCCGGGCTCTGGTGGTTCTGACGGTCCAATTGTTGAGGTATGCTCCTCTGCTTACGTCCTGTATGGAAGTACCTTCCTCCCCCTCCTCTTTGAGAATAACACAACAGTCCATAACATTATCCTCTAGAAACTTTAACAGGACTAAGAGGAGGAGTGGGTGGAGGGCCCCTAGATCTCGTGGAAGAAGATGATGATGCCAGAGTGTATGAACTAACCTTTGGGGAGGGGAATAATAAAAGCAAAAATAAAACAAAAGGTACCCAAGTTAGTGAGGATCATAAAAAGTATTTCAATATTTAAACACATAGTGCAGGAATGTAAAGTGTGTCTAATTTGAGAACCTCGTTGTGCCCGAGGTGGGCCTAGCGACAAGTTCATTCGGAGAACTCGAAATGCTAAATGCCTCATTTTATTGATAAAAATAAGATGAATCCCAAATCGACACCAAATAAATAGGAAATAAAGGTTACTAATGGCCCTTGGCCTTAAGGGTGTGCATTCGAATCGGTTTATCGATTTATCGATTTCGATTTCGATTTCAAATTTTCCTTATTGATTTATCGATTTCGATTTCGAAATTTTCCTTATCGATTTATCGATTTCGATTTCGATTTTGTCCTCTTCGGTTATCGGTTTATCGATAAACCGATAAGCTACAGTAATTTTTTTATTTTTTTAAAACAATTTTTTTTAAAATTAATTTTTTTTACCCTTATTCTATAATACCCTTTCCTTTACCCTAAGTCCCTAACCCTATTATTTCCTCTACCACATTTAAGGAATGGTCATATTTAAAGTTCAAGGGAATGAAGTTCAAATTAATGGAAAACTGAATTAGCCGTGATGATGTATTTTGGTTTTTTATTTTTTATACCGTTGGAGTGATGATGGCATACATTTGATCCTTTACTTTAGTTTCATTTCATGTGTTTGTTGACACAATTTTTATGTTATAAACGGTACTCTTCTTATTTTAGCTTTTTTTTGTCCATATTAGTTAGATGTGTTTGTAGCGATATACTTTCCGTGGAATCCCGCAAATTTTCTTATTGGTGTAATCGATAATCGAATCAATAAGCCCCAAAAATCGATAAATCGAAATCGAAAAAATCGAAAGCTTATTGAAACGATAACGATAAGCATATGTACAAATCGATAATCGATAAGTAATTATCGATAAGGGTCACAATCGAATCGATAAATTGAATGTACACCCCTACTTGGCCTTATTAAACTTATAAAGCAAAAAAGGTAAACTCCCATCTACTTGGTCCCAGAAGGATCTTCCCCAGGTTGAATGCTCTCGTTGATCAAATCCTCTAGTGCGCGTAGGTTTACCAGTAAAAATTCCTTCGCCAGGTGTTCTCCTTCGTTTTCCTCAGCGTTCTGGCAGTCGGTGACTCTCTTCATCACTTTTCCTTCCAATTGTAGCAGACTGTATTCAAGATATTCCAACTTTCCGCTAGCTTTGGTGGCTCTCTCTTTTCACTTATTGATTTGGTCATTTGATGGAAGACTCCTCCACCAGTCTAACAAGAGTGGGGGCGTGCTAATCATACCGAAGCTGGGGACCTCATGCCTCATTTTTTGCAAGACAAATAAGGTTAGGCCCTTCCCCCGCCAGACTCGACTATTTATCATCAACAATTAGCATGAAGCATCTAGTTCTCCAAATAAATGCACAGAACGTGAAGACTTCCGTTTGGGTTTAGGGAAACCCAATGGAATTTGGACTAGGCTATTTTAAAGGATCATTATGTGGACAACATAACTGATCCGGCTAGGTTTGACAATGATTCATGCACAGTTTAACAGAGTAAGGTTTCTCTGGGGTTTTAGACTGTACCCTTGAGTGGACAACTCAAGGGGGAAGGCACGGAACCGTCGACTACATAGTTGATTGACTGGTTTTACCGCAAATATGCCTTTTTTGGATGGGGGGGGGGGGATAATATAGGAAGAGAACGACCACTCATTATAAGCGTTGCTATGGGATTTGTTTGGCACGAGTGGAATATGATGTTGAGCATGATTATGCAACAATTAAAAGCATGTTGCCACATATTTGCACGTTAAGAAGGCAATAAATATAGCAGTTTCATAATTTAAATCAGTAATAAAAGGAAGAAATAAGAAGACAAGTCAGTTTTGCAATTGAGGAAAAATAATTGCATGATTAAAGGAATTAAACCAGTAGTTGCGCAGAAAGAAACATAAATTCACAATGATAGTCCGAAACGGTAAAAGCCTAAATATCCACAGCAGAATTGCCATGCTGTCGCGCCCCTTTTTTCCTCCACGAAAATCAGGTTTATGACATTTGGAGGGACAACTCCTTCCTTTTGGGGTACTAGGTTTAGCATTTGAAGATTCGCCACCTAATGATTTATGGTGCATTAGGACACCAATGGGGTTCAATTCTAAGTTCCACTTGAATAACCAGAGATAGGGTAAGGGCTTAAAATTATCCTAAGGGGAAGATGTTAGGCACCCCTCAGGATCCACTAGTGTGGTTCCCAGCCAGACAGTTATTGTCAATTTGGGGTGCAATTAACATATAAGAAGATAAGGCTCAAATAAGAGGGGAATCCAATACATAATGGTTTGAAAATGAACAAAGTTTGAAGGAGCAATTAAAAAAGCTGATTTTAAACAGGAATTGCAATGCTTTTAAAAGAAAGTGAAGTAAAGTAAGTGGGTCCTAGGTTTATATTTAATATGGATCATATCAATGCAATACCCGGTAATCACTCCTCAAAAGAGTGGCTACACGTGATATTAGCACATTGGTAATCATATCCATATCTACCCTTCCCCACCTTGTGTAAGGTACTAAAGCGCGATTGGTATCGGTCACTATTGCGTGCTATTACCCTTCCCATTCTTATCAGTCCCGGAGGAACTTAGGACTACAAATCCTAAAAAGGAGGGAAATTAGGCTACTAATCCTAAAAGGGAGGGATATTAGGCTGATTTGTTTCAAAGCATAAAATCTAAGGCGATATACAAAAACACGTACTGCATGTTGGGGAGAACACATAAATAGATAAAGGCTCATATACACCTCCTTGAACAAAACACATAACTAACATGACTTGCACATACTTTTTAGGTCTAATTTAAAATACTAGAGACACGGGGGAGTTGGATTCAGAGCCAGATTCATCAGATACCTCAGATAAGAAGCCCAAATCAGGCCTGCCTGCTGGTTGGAGCAGTTACTAATTAACAGAGGCGAATTCATTTTTTATTGTCATTACTCTAAGGCTTTCCTAAGTGTTTAAACGGGGTCCTATAGGCATATATCTACTTAATTCAGAATGTGGTGAAATAGTAAAAACCAATTGTTTTAGGTCCTGTAGGCATGCTTGCTAAACCTCGTTAAGTAAGGGAATTAGGTTGTTTAAAACTAATTCAGAATAGACTGATTTAAAACTAACCAGTTTCAGGCTCTGCAGGTGATGGTATCTATTATTGCTAATTTAAACCTATGAACATGATATCTAGCGTTGAATGTGAAGGGAGTGAATCAGATTTATTTAAGAACCCCTATAGGCATGATTTCTATATGTTACTGATTTCAACATTACGACCATGACATTTATTTTGGCTGTTTAGAACTTAAAGCATGTTATCTAAGTGGCATGCATAATTTAAATACGTTCTATAGGCAGGTTATTTAGGTGTGACATTGACCATAAAGAAATTGAGATAAACCCTATAGACATGGTATCTAAAAATGCAGAATTGAACACAGAGAATTTAAATAGTCCTATAGGCATGCTTTCTACCCTTGAGCATACATGATCACCCAACCCTTTTCACTAGCCAGCCCCAACGTTTATTACAGATTGTTACAAACCAGGAATACTGAATTGCATCAGAAAGAATGAAAGAAAAAGCTACAACCATAGGAAAGCCTGATTTGACTTCCTATCTGAGATATGAAAGGAACCGTATCATTGCTAATGCCATTGTTTTCAAAGCCTTTCTGAGACCTGGGTGTGTTAGAGTTCCCTAAGGTCCTCTATAGGGCCCCGGGCAGTGCTCACACCCAAGTTACATAACCAGAATAGAGATGAGTGCGGTGTGGAAATGCCAGCCCTCATGTGTCAAAGTTCATAGGGAGATCATAGGTCCCAAGGCAAGGCTCACCTGAGGGGGGAAGAACTTAAGTCTAAGAAGACAGTGAAAAGTGCAGAAACTGAGTTTTAAGAGGTAAGGGAATAAAGGAGAGGGCAAAGGGTGATGGGAGACAACAATTTCCGCATCTGCAGATAATATTTCGCATCTGTGGGCCGCTTCTGTGCCCAAAAATCCGCACTTGCGGAATTCACTTAACTCCTCAAACGCCGTACCTGCGACCCAAGTCTCGCACCTGTGGGCTCGCAGATGCGGTCCATCCCTCTCTCCTATGACTAGTGCTAATTTTGTGGTCTCCTTTCCACTTCTACGGCTCGCACCAGCGGTCCTCAATCCGCAGGTGCGGTTATGACATAACACAGCAGTTTCAGCTGCAACTCCATTTTTACAACTCTCCGATAACCTGCCGAAATCATCCTGAGGGCATCGAGACCTCAAACAAACCTATCAACAAGTCACATATCATCATTTAAACTGATACCAACCCTCGAAACACTTAAAACAATGTTGAAACACCAAATCCTCCTCGGATCAAGCCTAAGGATTTCCAAACTTCCGAATTCTTCAAGCGATCCAAAAACCTACCAAATCTCATCCGAATGACCTCAAATTTTGCACACACATCACAAATGACACAACGGACCTACTCCAATTTCTAAAATTCCATTCAAACACCGATATCAAGGTTTTCAATGCCGACCGAAAAGTGCAAAATTTCCAATTTCGTCATTCAAGCCTAAATCTACCACGGACCTCTAAATTACATTCCGGTCCAAAATCACCTAACGAGGCTATCCAAACCATCAGAATTCACATCTGATAACTTCTACACATAAGTCAACATCCATTTGACTTTTCCAACTTAAACTTCCAAATAAGAGACTAAGTGTCTCATTTCACTCCACTACTATTCCAAACATAGAACAACCAACATGATATGATGAAATACAACTGAACAACATATAAAGAAGCAGACATGGGGAGAACGTAATTGTAACTCATGAAACGACCGGCCAGGTCATCACATCCTCTCCCTCTTAAACAAATCTCATCCTCGAACGAGTCAAGAAATATACCTGAAGCCTCAAATAGGTGAGGATATCTGCCCCGCTTCTCCTGTTTGGTCACCCAAGTAGCCTCCTCCAAAGGCCGACCTCTCCACTGCACTTTCACTGAACCTATGTCCTTTGATCTCAACTTTCGAACTTGACGCTCTAAAATAGCAACTGGCTCCACATCATAAATCAAATCACCGTCTAACTAAACCGTGCTGAAATCTAGAACATGATACGGATCACCAATATACTTCCGGAGCATAAAAATATGAAATAACGGATGCACACTCGACAAGATAGGTGGCAAGTCAAGCTCATAAGCCACCTCCCCAATCCTCCAAAGCACCTCAAAAGGCCTAATGAACCGAGGACTCAATTTACCCTTCTTTCCAAATCTCATAACACCCTTCATGGGTGAAAGCTTCAGTAGAACCTTCTCCCCAACCATATAAGACACATGTCACGAACATAGTTCTTTCTCCTTGAACTATCGTGACGGCACCTAGTCTCTACGACTAGGTAAGCCTAACGAATTGCAGAAAAAAGGAAATGAAATACGAAACTGGCAAGTTACAAGTAAAAACATAAATAAAGAGTTTAAAAATGCCGCTCAACATATACAATCCATACTCTCAAAACAGAATCAAACTCCCAAAACCCGAAATCTCATGAAATCACAAGCTATAGAAACTACATAGTGTTCTAACTCCAGAATATTTTATCAAAAGAAAATATAGGAAGTCTAAAGATGAAGGGGAGAATAGAGAGGGACTTCTAGGTCTCCGGACGTGGCAGATATACCTCGAAGTCTCTAATGTCGCCCGCCTCACTGATAGAACAGCTGAGCAGAAGAACCAGGGTCTGCACAAAAAAAAATGTGCAGGAAAGGGCATGAGTACACCACAGCGGTACCCAACAATTGCCAAGCCTAACCTCGGTCGACTAGTGACGAGGAAGGTTAGGGCCCTACTGGTTTATATATATATATACATATAACAAGGTAAAATAGTATGAAGTCTGACAGTACAATTAAATATTACTTATTTTTTTATTAGATTTTAGATTGTTAGTGATTAGATATTAGTATTAGATGAGATTTTATGAAAAAATTAATTTTTGATTTCTTTATAGGAGAGGACAAATCTCTTTTTTTTATGTGAATTTGACACGACATAGGATAAGCCGCCCTTTAGGAAAAATTAAATTATTATATTATTTTTAATAATATAAAAGGGGTTGCAACATATTAATATATAGTGAAGTGTTCCCCCAGATTCAGAACTTTACTAATAGTCGATAAAGAGTAAACATCACAGACATAATATACTAAGTACACAGCGATAGTGACAGGGGATCTCCCAGGATTTAATCCCAAACGTAAATGTGCAGAGGATCTCCTGGGATATCGCCCTGTAGTCCGAATCACAAATATACAGGGGAATATCCCAGAATACCAATCCGTAGTCCCAAAGTAAATATCCAGTATAGGGGAATCTCCCGGGTGTCGTCCCGTAGTCCCAAATGTAAACATACAGGGGATCTCCCGGGATATTGTCCCATAGTCCCAAAGTAAAAATACAACAGTCTCGAGAAAGAGTCTATAACTCTATTCGAGGATAAAGAAGAATTCTACTCTAAACATGCTACAGAGAATACAAGTAGGCAGTTAAAGCAGGTAAGACAATTAGATCACATAAACATGCTTTTCCTAAACTAAACAAGAGGCTTCAAGTACAAGTATTGCTCAATTACAAGAAAACATAGATATTTACTTAATGAAAATGGGGTTTTTGAAAAATTAGCACGTGTACGCACTCGTCACCTCATGTACACATCACTCATATAACAACAGCACCAAAATCCTAAAGAGTCCCCCCCACACAAGGTTAGGCAAGCCACTTACCTCGAACTAGCTCATAATTAATCTGAAATCACACTCTTGCCACGAGTATCCAACTCTGAGTGGCCCAAATCTAATCAAATAAATTTCATAATCTAATATAACTACAAACAACGAATTTATTTAAAGGGATCGAAGCTAAGGCAAGAAAATAGAAAAACAGTTAAAACTCCTCCCCGGGCCCACGTCTCGAAATCGGGTAAAAGTCGCAACTTATGAACACTCATTCACTCACGATCACACTCGAACAAAAATCATCAAAGTTCGACGCCAAAATCTCACTCAAAACTCAGATTTTCAATTGGGGAACTTTTCCCCCAAATCCCCATTCTTCCACTCAAATTCTTAGATTAAATGTTTAAAACAACAATAGATTGATGAAATATAAATGATATAGGGCTAGGAATCGTTACCCACTGATTTCCTCTTCAAAACCCTCTAAATATTGCCTTCCCTCGAGCTAAAAATCAAATTTGATGTTATGAACTTCAAACCCTCGAAATTTCTATATCTACCCAGTGATTACCGCATATACGGTCGGGGGGGGGGGGGGGGGGGGGGGGGGGCGCTCCTACGATCCCGTACCTACGAAAAAGGCATCACAGCTGTGAAATTCACTTAACCGGGCTGGGGACGCATCTGCGGTCACTTGGCCGCATCTGCAGTTCCGCATTTGCGGGCACCCAGCCGCACCTGCAGTTCTTGAAGCCCTGGCCTATTTCCACTTCTGCGATCATCAAGCCACTTCTGCTGTGCTGCACCTGCGGTCCCACCTATGCAGTGCGATTATGAAAGGTTCAACAATATAAGAAAATGCCTAAGTCCAAATCCAATTCCGTTAAACACCCGAAACTCACCCGAGGC
The DNA here is from genome assembly GCA_026770625.1 of Nicotiana glauca. Taxonomy (NCBI): domain Eukaryota; kingdom Viridiplantae; phylum Streptophyta; class Magnoliopsida; order Solanales; family Solanaceae; genus Nicotiana; species Nicotiana glauca. The sequence continues at coordinate 91,726 of MU732669.1, read as the reverse complement.
CCCCAGGACCTCGACCAAACATGCCAACCAATCCTAAAACATCATACAAACTTAGTCCACCCTTCAAATCACATCAAACAATGCTAAAACCACGAATCACTCTCTAATCTAAGCCTAATGAACTTGAGATCCCAAGAATTCCACAACCGATGCCGAAACCAACCAAACCATATCCGATTGACCCCAAATTTTGCATACAAGTCACATTCAACACTAGGGAGATATTGCTTTCAAAATCGGATTCCGATCCCGATATCAAAATCTCACTATTGATCCAGAAATTTCAAAAATTCAATCTTAGGCATTTCAAGTCTAAATAAGCTATAGACCTCCAAAATACAATCCAAACACGCCCCTAAGCCCGAAATCACCCAACGGAGCTAACAGAATCGACAGAATTCCATTACAAAGCCATCTTCACACTGTTTCGACTACAGTCCAAATTCCAAAGCTTAAGCTCTCGTTTAGGGACTAAGTGTCGCAAACACTTAGAAACTCAAAACGAATCTTCCCTGCAACTGACAATAGTAGAAACAAACACGGAAAAAGAAGTTGATAGGGGATCGGGGCGTTAATTCTCAAAATGACCGGCCGGGTCATTACTTCCTCCCTATTTAAAACATTCATTCATCCTCGAACGAGCATAGAGACATACCTGAAGTGATAAAAAGATGAGGGTAACGGCTATGCATATCCTGCTCGGTCTCCCAAGTCGACTCCTTGACCGGCTACCCCTACCATTGAACCTTCACTGATGCAATGTTCTTTCACCCCATCTTTTGAACCTGCTTGTCCAATATCGCCACTAACTTTTTCACATAAGATATATCCGTGTCCAGCTCGACTAAACTGAAATCCAACACGTGTGACGGATCACAGTGATACTTCCAGAGCATCGAAACATGAAATACCGGATGAACTCCTGCTAAGATGGGAGGTAAGGCAAGCTCATAAGCAACCTCCCAAACACGTTACAATACCTCAAAAAGACAAATAAACCTCGTACTCAATTTCCCCTTCTTCCCAAATCTCATGACACCTTTCATAGGCGAAACCTGAAGTAAGACCCGCTCTCCAACCATATAGGAAACATCACGAACTTACCAGTCTGCATAACTATTGTATCTAGCCTAGGCTGTGCGAAGTCTATACTAAATCACGTTAACCTTATCCAAGGCATCCGGAACCAAGTCTGTGCCTAATATCTAGCCTCACCCGGCTCAAATCAACCCACCGGGGATCTATAACGCCTGCCATACAATGCCTCATACGGTGCCATCTATATGCTCGACAGATAACTGTCGTAGTAGGCAAACTCCGCCAGTGGAAAGAACTGATCCCAAGAACCTCCAAACTCCATCACACACGCACGGAGCATATCTTCAAGAATCTGAATAGTTCGCTTGGACTATCCGTCCGTTTAGGGGTAAAATGTTGTGCCCAACTCCACCCGAGTACCCAACTTATATTGTATGGCCCTCTAGAACTGTGATGTGGACTGATTACCTCTATTTGAAATAATAGAAATTGGAATACCATGCAGACAAAAAATCTTCCGAATATAAATCTCCGCCAACCACGCCGAAGAACAGGTAGTACACACAAGAATGAAATGCGCGGACTTTGTCAGCCGATCCACAATCACCCAAATGGCATCGAACTTTTTCAAAGTCCGTGGGAGTCCAACTAAGAAGTCCATGGTGATCCGCTCCCACTTCAACTCCGAAATATCTATCTACTGAAGCAACCCACCCGGTCTTTGGTGCTCATAATTTACCCGTTGACAATTGAGGAACCGAGCTACAAATCCTACTATATCCTTCTTCATCTGCCTCCACTAATAGTGATGTCTCAAATTTTGGTACATCTTCACGGCACCCGGATGGATGGAATACTGTAAACTGTGGGCCACTCTAGAATTATCCCCCGAGGCCCATCAACATTGGGTACACATATCCGACCCTACATCCTCAATAACCCATCTCCACTAGTGGTCACATCTCTGGAATTACTATGTAGAACCTTGTCCTTGAGGACAAGCAAATGGGGGTCATCAAACTGACGCTCTCTGATACGATCCAACAAGGAAGACCGAGAAATCACACAAGCTAGAAGCCGACTGGGCTTCGAAAGATCCAATCTCACAAACTGGCTGGCTAAGGCCTAAACATTCATCACCATAGGCCTCTCCGCTATTGGCAAATAAGCCAAACTCCCCAAACTCTCCGCCTGACGACTCAAAGCATCTGCCACCACGTTGGCCTTGCCCGGGGTGATACAAGATAGTGATATCATAGTCCTTCAGCAGCTCTAACCACCTCATCTGGTGCAAATTAAGGTCTTTCTGCTTGAACAAATGCTGCAAACTCCGTTGATCAGTATAGATCTCACAAGGAACACCATACAAATAATGGCACTAGATCTTCATGGCGTGAACAATAGGACACGATAATTCTTCTCATATACCTGCAACTGTATGGACACGTAGGAAATCACCCTACCGTCCTGCATCAATATCGCTTCGAGGCCAATCCTTGAGGCATCACAATAGATAGTATAAGACCCCTTACCTGTAGACAAAATCAAAACTGGGGCTATAGTCAAGTTATCTTGAGCTTCTAGAAGCTCTCCTCACACTCTTTCGTCCACCGAAAGGGAGCACCCTTCTGGGTCATTCTGGTTATGAAAATCCCTCAACAAATTGATGGTAATAACCCGTCAAGCCAAGAAAACTACGGATCTCTATAGCTGAGGATGGTCTGGGCCAACTCTGTACTGCTTCAACTTTCTTTGGATCCACCTTGATCCCTTCACTCGATACCACGTGACTCAAGAATGCTACGGAATACATCCAAAACTCATATTTTGAGAATTTTGCATATAGTTTCTTTTATCTCAAGGTCTGAAGCACTGTCCTCAGATGTTGCTCATGATCTTCCCAACTTCAGGAGTATACCAGAATATCATCAATAAAGACAATGACGAACAAGTCAAGATATAGCCGGAACACGCTGTGCATCAAATGCATAAATGCTGCTAGGGTTTTGGTCAGCCCAAATTACATAACAAGGAACTCGTAATGACCATATCGAGTCCTGAAAGCAGTCTTTGAGATATATTTCTCCTAAATCTTCAACTGATGATAACCTGAACGCAATTCAATCTTAGAAAACACTTGTGCACCCTGTAACTTGTCAAACAGATCATTAATACGAGGCAAAGGATATTGGTTCTTTACTATAACTTTGTTCAACAGGCGATAGCCAATGTACATACGCATAAAACCATCATTTTTCTTCAAAACAAGATAGGAGCACCTCCAAGGTGATACACTAGGCCAAATAAAACCCTTATTAAGCAATTCATGTAAATAATCCTTCAACTCAGGAGGGGCCATACGATAAGGAGGAATAGAAATGGGCTGATTGCCCGGCAACAAATCAATACCAAAATCAATATCTCTGTTGGGTGGCATACCCGGAAGATCAGCTGGAACACATAAAGGAAATCCCATACTACTGGAACTGAATCAACTGTAGGGGTATCAATACTAACATCTCTCACATAAGCTAGATACGTGTCACACCCCTTCTCAACCATTCGATGAGCTTTAAGAAAGGAAATAACTCTACTGGGAGTGTGATATAAAGTACCCCTCCACTCTACTCGTGGTACACCTGGCATATACAACATTATAGTTTTGGCGTAATAATCAAGAATAGCATAATAGGGCGACAACTAGTCCATGCCTAAGATAACATCGAAATCTACCATGCTGAGCAATAATAAATCGGCTTTGGTCTCAAACCACTAAGAGAAATCAAACATGACCGATAAATGTGGTCCACAATAGGGAAATCTCCTACAAGAGTAAAAACATAAATAGGGGAACTCAAAGAATCCCGAGAAACGCCCAAATACGGGGCAAAATAAGGACACGTAAGAATAAGTGGAGCCTGGATTGAATAAAATCGATGCATCTCTATGACAAACGAGGACAACACCTATGATGACAAAATCAGAGGCGACATCCTCAATACGGGCAGGAAGGACATAATATCTGGCCTGGCCTCCCCCTCTAGGGAGAGCTCTACCTCCCCGACCTCCACCTCTTGCTGGCTGGGGAAGTGGGGTGGCAACTGGTGCTGTAATCATAGCCTGAGGGCCTGGTGGAGCACGCTGCGACTAATAAGTCTATGGAGGTGAACCCCTCCTAAGTCAGGGGCAATCCTTAAGAATATGGCGCGTCGCCACACTCAAAAAAAAGCTCTGAGAGGATGTGGTGGCGGTGACTCGCTCGGGCCAGGTCTGCTGGACTGACCACTAAAAGCACCTCGTACAAGAGGCGCACTAGATACTGGAGGTGCATAATAAGGCTCCTAAGGTCTAGAAGAAGGTAAAACACCACTGGCTGCTGGAAGAGCTGATTGAACGGGGCGACTCACATAAGCCCTACCATGACAAACTACAGCTGGGGCACGGGCACTAGAATAATGGTCCGACTCTCGAGATCTCTTGGCCTCTCTCTCCTCTTTATCTCGAGCATGCATGCCCTCTACTCTCCTAGCAATACTCACCACCTGGTTATAAGAGAAATCCATCTCCAACTCCCAAGCCATGCTAGATCTGATGCTAGGAATGAGCCCCTCAATGAACCGGCAAACTCTCTCACGAATCGTAGAAACCAAGGTCGGTGCATGCCTAGCCAAGTTAGTGAAATGAGCAGCATACTTCGAAACAATCATAGTACCCTGGCGTAAATGCTCAAACTCTGTGCGCCATGCATCCCTAAGGCTCTAAGGAACATACTCCCTCAAAAACATATCTAAAAACTAGGTCCCAGTAAGGGAAGCTACCTCAGATGGACTGTCCAACTCAAAAGTAAGCTACCACTGATAGGCTGCTCCTTGAAGCTGGAAGGAACTGAAAGAAACTCCACTCGATCTTAATATACCCATACTGCGGAGGATATGGTAGCACTCCTCCAGAAATCCCGGAGCATCATCTGATGTTAGACCACTAAATATAGGAGTATTGTACTTCTTGAACCTCTCAAGCCTTCGATGCTCATCCTCTGAAGCTACTGTCCTGTCCTCAGGCTGAACTGGGGCTACAGGCCATACCGGTATAACCTCTGGGATTTGATCAACCTGGACCCACTGCTTAGGAGTGTGGGTAGTGGGAGCCTATGCTCCTCCCCCGGCCTGAGATGTGGATACAAAAAGGGGAATCAAACTTGCTTGAGCTAGAGTGGTATACATGCTCAGGAACTATGCAAGGGTCTCCTAAAGAGCTGGGATAGTAGTAGCAGTAGGCGTATCAGGTGCTTGGGCTCCGACTGGAGCTGCTGGTGGCTCCACTGTGGTAGCTCGCGCGGGTGCTCTAGCTGCACCACATGCGTGTCCTCGGCCTCTACCCCGGCTCCAACCTCTAGCAGCTCTAGCAGGGGGCGCAAGTGCATGTTCATCTCCGATAGCACGTGTCCTCACCATCTGTGAGAGAATAGAAGACAGAGGTTTAGAATTTTGATATAAAAAATCACGCATGACAAGGAAATCAAATAAACTGGAATTTTCCTAACAATTACATAGCCTTTCGTAGCTAATTACAGGCATCTTCGTACCAATCTGCGAGACTCTAATAAACCGACTTGTGATTCATGACTCCTAAGAACCTAGGGCTCTGATACCAACTTGTCACGACCCTAGTTCTCTCTCCGTGAACTGTCGTGATGGCACCTAGTCTCTACGACCAGGTAAGCCTAACAAATTGCGAAAAAAAGGAAATCAGATAAGAAACTGGCAAGTTACGAGTAAAAACATTAATAAATAGTTTGGAAATACCACTCCATCATATACAATACATACTATCAAAACAGAATTGAACTCCCAAAATCCGGAATCTCATGAAATCATAAACTATAGAAACTACATAGTGTTCTAACTCCAGAATGTGTAATCAAAAGAAAATACAGGAAGTCTAAAGCCGAAGAGGAGAATAGAGAGGGACTTCTAGGTCTGCGGACGTAGCATATATACCTCCAAGTCTTTGATGTCGCCTGCTTCACTGATAGATCGGCTCAGCAGAATAACCTAGATCGGCACACGAAAAACATGTGTAGGAAAGAGTATGAGTACACCACAACGGTACCCAGTAAGTGCAAAGCCTAACCTCGGTCGAATAGTGATGAGAAAGGTCAGGGCCCATATATATATATATATATATAACAAGGTAAAACATAAGAAGTGCGACACTGCAATTACAAATACTAACTGTCGATAAAGAGTAAAAATCATAGACAGAATATACTCAGTACACAACGATAGCAACAGGGGAACTCCCAGGATATCATCCCGCAGTCCCAAACGTAAATGTGCAAAGGGTCTCCCGGGATATCGTCCCGTAGTCTGAATCATAAATATGCAAGGGAATCTCCCGGAATACCAATCCATAGTCACATAGTAAATATCCAGTACAAGAGAATCTCCCGGGTGTCGTCCCGTAGTCCCGAATGTAAATGTGCAGCGGGATCTCCCGGGATATCGTCCCGTAGTCCCAAAGTAAACACACAACAGTCTCAAGAAAGAATCAACAACTCTATTTGAGAATAAACAGGAATTCTACTCTAAATATGCTACACATAATACAAGTAGGCAGTTAAAGCAACTAAGACAATTAGATCATATAAGCATGCTTTTTCCTAAACTAAACAAGAGGCTTCAAGTACAAGTATTGCTCAATTACAAGAAAACATAGATATTTACTTAATGAAAACGGTATTTTCAACATTAACACATGCACGCACTCGTTACCTCACGTACACGGAACTCATATAACAACAAAACCGAAATACTAAGTGGAGTTCCCCCACACAAGGTTAGGCAATCCACTTACCTCGAACCCGCTCAAAATCAATCCAAAATCATGCTCTTGCAATGAGTATCCAACTCCGAGTAGCCCAAATCTAATCAAATAAATTTCATAATATAAATATAACTACTAACAATGAATTTAGCTAAAGGAATCGAAGCTAAGGTAAGAAAATAGAAAAATGCTTGAAATTCCTCCCCAGACCCACGTGTCGAAATTGACTAAAAGTCACAAATTATGAACACCTATTCACTCACGAGCACACTCAAACAAAAATCATCTAAATTCGATACCAATATCAGAAAATTCCTAAGTCCAAATCCAATTCCGTTAAACACCAGAAACTCACCCGAGGCCTCCAGGACCTCGACCAAACATGGCAACCAATCCTAAAACATCATACGAACTTAGTCCAACTCTCAAATCACATCAAACAATGCTAAAACCATGATTCACTCTCCAATCTAAGCCTAATGAACTTGAGATCCTAAGAATTCTACAACTGATGCCGAAACCAACAAAACCATGTCCGATTGACCCCAGATTTTGCACACACGTCACATTCAACACTAGGGAGCTATTCCAACATTCGGAATCGGATTACGAACCTGATATCAAATCTCACTATCGATTCAGAAATTTTAAAAATTCAACTTTTGGCATTTCAAGCCTTAATAAGCTACAGACCTCCAAAACACAATTCGAACACACCCCTAAGCCTGAAATCACACAACGGAGCTAACAGAATCGACAAAATTCCATTCTGAGGTCTTCTTCATAATGCTCTAACTATGGTCCAAATTCTAAAGCTTAAGCTATCATTTAGGGACTAAGTGTCCCAAAATACTCCAAAACTCAAAAAGAATCTTCCCGGTAACTCACAATAGCAAAAACAAACATGGGGAAAGCAGTTGATAGGGGATCGAGGTATTAATTCTCAAAACAACCGGGTTGGTACAACACAACTCAAACCTTCCTGTCAGCATAGCTGGTCTGTCTTAACTGCATTGTATTGTACGAAGCCGCTCCTGTATCACTTTCACTTTGTCCAAAGCATCCTGCACCAAGTCTGTACCCAAAAGCCTAGCCTCGCCCTGGTCAATCCAACCTACTGGAGATCTACACCGTCTACCATACAGAGCCTCATATCGAGCAATCTGAATACTTGACTGATAACATTTATTATATGCAAACTTTACAAGCGGTAGAAAATGATCCCATGAACCCCTAAAATAAATGACACAAGCGTGCAACATGTCCTCTAATATTTGAATAGTGCGCTCGGATTGCCCGTCTGTTTGAGGGTGAAAAGTTATGCTCAACTCCACCTGAGTACCCAACTCTCGCTGCACAGCTCTCCAAAATTGCAATGTGAACTGAGTACCTCTATCTGAAATGATAGAAACTAGGACACCATGCAAGCGAACAATCTCTTGGATATAAATCCCAGCTAACTGTTGTGAAGAATAGGTAGCACACAGGGATGAAGTGCGCGAACTTGGTCAGTCGATCCACAATCACCCAAATAGCATCGAACTTCCTCAAAGTCCATGTCCAACTACATAATCCATTGTGATCCGCTCCCAATTCCACTCTGGAATATCTATCCGCTGAAGCAAGCCACCCAGTCTATGATACTCATATTTCACCTACTGACAATTGAGACACCGAGCTACAAATCCTACAATATTCTTCTTCATTCTCTTCCATCAATAGTGATGTCTCAAATCCTAATACATCTTCACGGCATAGGATGGATGGAATATCGTGAGCTATGAGCCTCCTCTAGAATCAACTCCCGAAGCCCATCCATATTGGGCACACATATACGGCCCTACATCATCAATACTCCGTCATCACCAATATTCACATCTCTGGCATCGTCGTGTTGAGCTTTTCCCTTAAGGACAAGCAAACAAGGATCATCATACTGGCGCTCTCTGACGCGATCTAACAAGGAAAACCTGTTATATCAGGATTGGCTCCATTCAACAAATAAGCTAAGACCCGACTAGGCTCCAAAATATCCAACCTCACAAACCGATTGGCCAAAGCCTGAACATCAACTGCAAGAGGTCTCTCCCCAATAGGAATATATGCCAAACTGCCCATACTTACCGCCTTCCTACTCAAGGCATCATCCACTACATCAGCGTTCCTCAGATGGTACAAGATAGTGATATCATAATCCTTTAGCAGCTCCAACCATCTCCGTTGCCTCAAATTGAGATCCTTCTGCTTGAACAAATATTGGAGGCTATGCTGATCAGTAAACACCTCACAAGACACACCATAGAGATAATGCCTCCAAATCTTCAATGCATGAACAATGTCAGCCAAATCCAAATCATGAACGTGGTAGTTCCTCTCATAGGGATTCAACTGAGGAGAAGCATAATCAATCACTCTACCCTCATGTATCAACACAGACCCAATACTAACTCTAGAAGCATCACAATATACCGTATATGAACCCGAAGCTGATGGCAAAACTAACAATTGAGCTGTGGTCAAGGCAATCTTGCGATTCTAAAAGCTCACCTTAAACTCATCCGACCACCCGAATGGAGCACCATTTTGGGTCAATTTGGTTAAGGGTGATGTAATATATGAAAGTCCCTGAAAGAACCGAAGGTTATAACCTGCCAAACCAAGGAAGCTGCGTATCTCTGTGGCTGAGGATGGCCTGGGCCAACTCCAAACTACCTCTATCTTCTTCGAATCAACCTGAATGCCCTCACTGGACACCACATGCCCCAAGAACGCCACTGAACCGAGCCAAAACTCACACTTGGAGAACTTTGAATAAAGCTTCTCCTCCTCAACAGCTATAATACAATGCTCAAAATGCTTAGAAACGCTCTTCCTGACTACGTGAATACACCAGAATATAATCAATGAATACAATAACAAATGCGTCGAGATAAGGCCAAAACACGATGTTCATCAAATGTATGAATGTTGCTGGGGCATTGGTCAGCCCAAAAGACATCACGAGGTACTCATAATGACCATATCAGGTCCTGAAAGTCGTCTTAAGAATATCCGAGTCCTTGATCTTCAATTGGTGATATCCTGACTGGAGGTCAATCTTGAAGAACACTCATCATGCCATCCTTCTTTTTCATAAAAAGAATAGGCGAACCCCAAGGCGACACACTAGGCCAAATAAACCTTTTATTAAAGAGTTTCTAAAGTTGTTCCTTTAACTCCGCTAGTGCCATACGATACGGTGGAATAGAAATGGGGGTGAGTGCCGACACCAAATCAATGCCAAAGTCAATATCCTTATCCGGTGGCATGCCCGACAGGTCTGCAGGAAATACATCTGGAAAGTCCTTCACAACTAGAACAGAATCAATGGTAGGAGTCTCTTCAGTGACGTCCCTCACAATATCTACTGGGGACAAAATCAGTCAAACCTCACCACTCAATCCATGGCACACCAGGCATAGCCAACGTCACTATCTTAGCATGATAGTCCAAAATAGCAAGGCACATAGATATCCAATACATGCCTAATATCACATCACAATCCACCATAAAAATCATCAAAAGATCCACTCGGGTCTCCAAACCCCCGATAGTCACCGCACACGACTGATATACATGGTTTACAATAATAGTAATGCCCACCGGAGTAGATAAACGAACAGATGGAACATGAGACTCACAAGGCTCCAAATAACGAGCAAAATATGATGACACATATGAAAAATCAGAACCAGGATCAAATAACATAGAGACATCTCTATTGCAAACTGGAACAATACCTCTAATCATGGCATCTGAAGCAATAGAATCTGGTCTAGCTGGGAATGCATATAAATGGGCCTGACCACCACCTAATCAACCTCCCCCTCTGGGGAGACCCCTAGTTGACTGACCCCATTCCTAGCTGCCTGAGCGGGTGGTGAAGTAACTAGAGCTGAAGTTGAGGGTTGACTCCTCTACTAAGATAGACCCCCAATAAGATGAGGACACTATCTCCTTATATGCCCAAACTCTCCATACTCATAACAACTCCCTAGTATGGGGGACGGGGACTGAAGGGAACCCCTAGCACTGGGATGACTAGCAAAAGAACCTAGTACGAAAGAGCCCTGAACTGATGGAGCATGGGACGAACTCTAGGCTCGAAGGGCACTAAGTGATGAATAGACCTTATGAGAACTGTGAGAACCATGGCCCGCTGACACCCCATGATGAAATGAGTTAGATGACTAAGCATGTCTGAATGGACGGTCTCTGCCGTGCTGAAACTGGCCTCTCGAAAGAGCACCACCAAAACTACCAGATCCCTGAGACCTTTTGGCCTCTCTATCATCTCGCTCCTGGTGACGAACTAACTCAATCTCTTGGTCAATATCAATAACTTGCTCAAAAGTAGCACCTGACACCCTCTCTCTGTTCTTGAGAATCCGAAGCTGATATGTGAGGCCATGCACGAACCTTTTAATACCCTCTCTATCTGTAGGAACCAGCCAAACAGCATGATGAGCTAGCTTTGAAAATCTTATCTCATATTACGTCAAAGTCATATCATCCTAACGCAACTGCTCGAACTACCTGCGCAGCTCCTCTCTATGAGACTATGGCATATACTTCTCCAAAAAGAGAGCAGAGAACTGCTGTCAGAAGGGGCGCTGCATCAACAGGCCTACGCCTATCATAAGCCTCCCACCAAGTAAAGGCAGCTCCTGAAAAATGGAAAGTAGTGAATAAGACCCCACTGGTCTCCAAAATACCCACGGTCCGAAGCATCCTCTGACACTTGTCCAAGAAACCTTGGGCATCCTCGCCTTCTACACCACTGAAAGTCGGAGGCTGAAGTCTACCAAACCTTTCTGATCGACGCTGCTTGTTGTCAGGCATAACTGGTGCCACATAATTCTGAGCAGGTGCAACCGGTTGGGCTGGAGGTTCACCCGGTATCTGAAGTCCCTGCACAACCTTCTCAAGTGTGCGAACGGCAGGAGTCACGATGCCTCCCCTGGCCTGAGAAGTAGTTGCAGCGGTGGTAACTGAGACCGCCTGAGCCAGGCCAGTGTAAACTAACAGAATCTCTGCTAGGGGCTCCTAAAGGCCTGTAATAACAATCGGTATAGCCGATGCCTGAGCTGGTCCTGCTGGAGCATCCGCAACTGGGACCAGATCGTGAACTAGGGTGGTTGGTGGATCTTCATGTGCTGCCCTAGCTGTTGTGCGCACTACACCCTTGCCCCTACCTCGACATTGATCGCGACCTAGGCTTCTTGTGGCCTCAACTGGTGGTATCGGTGATTATCCATTCTGACCGGTAGCACGTGTCCTCACCATCTATGAGAGAATAGAATAAGAAGTTTAGTACCAGAATGAACATATTCAAACAATAGGAATTTCAAGAATGTGAAGCTTTTCCTAAAGGTTTTGCAACCTCACGAGGATAAGTACAAATGTCTCCGTACCAATCCTCGATACTCTAGTAAACCGGCTCATGTCCCGCGAGACCTATATAACCTAGGCTCTGATATCAACTTGTTACGACCCCAAATACCCTGGTCATGATGGAGCCTATCACAGAACTAGGCCAGCCAGAAACAACACGAACAATCCGGAGATTATTTATAAATTTACTTTTCTAAAAAAATTACATCTCAATGCTTTCATTTTTAAAATATTAAAGAAATACGTGGAATAAGTACGAAAATGCATCAACGCAGCCCGAATCTGGTGTCACTAGTCAAGAGCCACTAAATATATCACCGAAAACCTAAGGCCATCTCCAACCCTCCCCAATTCTTTCCCCTAAAATGGGGGATAAATAGTGTTACGATCCCAAATCTACCCCGGTCATGATGGCGCCTATCACAGTATTAGGCCAGCTGATTTAATACTAATAACATAAGATCTTTTTAAATTCATTTCCTAATCAATTATGATCACAAATCTTTCATTTTAATATCTTAAAATATGCGGAAAAACAAATACGCAAATACATCAACACTGCCGATCCTGGTGTCACTAGTCATGAGCAACTAAGACACTATCCAATATTGTCTACAATATGCAAGATAAGACAAAAATATATAATACTAAGGATAGGAAGGAGAAAGCCAGGGCTGCGGACACCGTGCAACTACCTTGCTATCTCCGAAAAATACTCAGAAGCTGTTGGATGCTTTCACTCGGATGCTCTGGCACCTGGATTTTCACACAAGGTGCAAGGAGTAATGTGAGTATGCCAACTCATTAAGTAACCAAAGTAAATAAAGGCTGAGTGCAGTGACGAGCATTTTAAATTATATACATAGTCTAACATAGAATCTCAATAGGAATAACAGAATCAAATCCGTAGTTCATTTTCCTAACATCTCGTAAAAATTCCAGTTTCAATGAAAGTTATTCAAAACATTTGTTCAACATTTTTTAATAGATGTTCAATATAAAAGAAGAGTGAAAATAATATTTTCTTAAAAAAGCCCATCGGGCAAGGTATCACTCATATATATAGCCCCTCGGGCAAGTGTCTCAGTCACTCATGACTCAACTCTCGTTAATCAACACTCATACTCAGCACTCCCGCTCAATAGATATCTCACAATAATAACCACTACGGCGTGCAACCCGATCCGTAAATATACATATAGTCGACTGCGCTCACTGGCGGTGTTCAGACTCCGGAGGGGCTCTTACAACCCAAGCGCTATATCATTGTGGCGTGCAGCCTGATCTAACATATCGATGCGGCGTGCAGCCCGATCCATATAGATATAAATATCTATACGGCGTGCAGCCCGATCCATAAATATATATAACATAGTTGCGACATTCAGCCCGATTCATATATATATATATATATATATATATATATAATCCTCACCATTAGGTCCTCGACCTCTCACAGTCACTAACCTCATAGCCACTGGAGTATTTCAGCGAAAAATCAAGGAACGCGGCTCAAACAATTTTCATATATTTGGAAGTAGAGTAATGAAATTGAATCAAACAATAAACATGTAAAAATCATGACTGAGGATATGCTTTCGAATCAAAACAATGTGAGGATAGTAGTAAAATACCCCTGAGGGTCCAAACAGTTCGGTACAAGGCCCCAAATATGGCATCCAGTCCAAGTTAACAGATTCATTCCCAAAACACATAGATATCATATAGAGTTTATCAAAATATGCAACTATACAGTTGCCACGAGACAGACCAAGGCACAATCCCTGCGGGTGCACACCCACATGCCCGTCACCTAGCATGTGCGTCACCTTATTTATCAAAATAGTATGAATTTCCGGGGTTTCATACCCTCAAGTCTAGATTTACTATCGTTACTTACCTCGAACCGGACAAAAATCTACTCCGTAATGCCCTTTCTTCTCGACTCGAACTCAATTCGCCCCAAGTCTATCCGAAATCAGAATCATAACATCCATACATGCCAAAGGAATAAAGCCCACGCAAAAATTATCAAATTAACTCAAAAATCCAAAAATTGGTCAAACACGACCCCCGGGCCCATGTCTCGGAATTTGATAAAAATCTCATCACTAGAACCCTTATCCTTCCACGAGTTTATACATACCAAGATCATCAAAATCTGACCTTAAATGGCCCCTCAAATCCCTAATTTAAACTCTCCAATTTCAAGACCTAATTTCCCATTTTTTCACCCTTAATCTCTTCAATTTCCATGTTTAATCAACTGAAATTCACCATAGATATGACTATTAAGTTTAAAAATCTTACCTCAACAAGTATCCCCTTTATTTCCTCTTCAAAACCCTCCAAAAGCTTCAATCCCGACTTCAAAAATGGTGGAATGGGCTAAATTTCGCGAAGGGGAACTTATATACTTTCTGCCCAGTGATTTCTGCATCTGCGGATAATATTTTGCACATGTGGACCGCTTCTGTGCCAAAAAAATCCGCACATGCAAAATTGACTTAACTCCTCAGACGCCGCACCTGTGACCCATGTCTCGCACATGCGGGCTCACAGATGTTGTCTATCCCTCGCTCCTGCGACCGCTGCTGCTTCTACCGTCTCCTTTCCACTTCTGCGGCTCGCACCTACGGTCCCCAATCCGCAGGTCCGGTTATGAAAGAAAACAACAGCTTCAGCTGCAACTTCATTCTTCCAACTTTCCGATAACCTGCCGAAATTATCCCGAGGCCCGTGGGACCTCAACCAAACCTATCGACAAGTCACATACCATCATTCAAACTCACACCAACCCTCAGAACACTCACAACAACGTCGAAACACCAAATCACCTTGGGATACAAGCCTAAGGATTTTCAAACTTTCGAATTTCGCAACCGATCCGAAAACCTATCAAACCTCATCCAAATGACCTAAAGTTTACAAACACTTCATAAACGTCACAACAGACCTACTCCAATTTTTGAAATTTCATTCCGACCCTAATATCAAGATTTCCATTGCCGACCGAAAAATGCCAAATTTTTAATTTCACCAACTCAAGCCTAAATCTACCATGGAACTCCAAATTACATTCCGAACACGCTCCCAAGTCCAAAATCACCTAACGAAGCTATCCGAAATATCGAAATTCACATTCGAGAAATTCTACAAAAAGGTCAACATTCGATTGACTTTTCCAACTTAACTTCCAAATAAGAGACTAAGTGTCTCATTTCACTCCATGACCATTCAAAACACATAACAACCAACAGGATACGATGAAATACAGCTGAACAACACATAAAGAAGTAGAAATGGGAAGAACGAGACTGTAACTCATAAAACGATCTGCCGGATCGTTACAAATAATATTCCCCCAAATATGGGGGAACACTATTCATCTCCCCCATTACTATTCATGCATATTTAATTATTATTTTATTATTTAACTCTTTTAATTTATAAGTTTATATATACTTAGTTATGTTTATGTAATATCTTTATAATATTAATTTTACATCTTAACCTTGGCATATAATTTTGATAAATTAATTTTCGTGCATTTGTTATTTTTATGTAAAATTATAAGTTAATTTTAATATAAGTTATAATTATACAAAAATATATTATTGCCACACCCCTTTTCTACCCGCAAAATAATATTGTGTGGATTAAAGGGGATTTTCAATTAAAATGACAAACTTACGTAGGGATTAATTTATTTACAGAGATGCCACTTGGATATAATTTTAGGTATTGCAAGTCACCTTTTTATTTGAATCCCTCATCAATTAAATTTTTGACTCTTTCATGTTGGTCTGTGAAAATAAAGTCCGGAAAAGAAATTCTGTTGACGGGGAAGAAGGTGTAAGGCACTCCCTGAATCCTGTGATTCTAGCACGGTCCCTTTTATTGATTAAAATTGGCTTGAGTTATTTTTGGATAAACTATGTGATATTTACCTTAAATTACTATCGTCCATTGCACTTAAGAATTAATAATTTTGGACTAGGAACGTCCCAGCACACAAGGTCCTTATTTGATTATATGTACTAAACAAAGGAACGTGTCGGAACACATGGTATAAGTACAATTGATATTGAAGAGTCAAGGAACGGGACGGCACACATAACTATTTTATTAAATAAATATTGACTAACGATCATGAACACATGGTCTACATCTCAAACATGCGTAAAATTGGCTATCACTTAAATTGATAAAAAAGAGAATTATTAAGTCATTTTAACAATAATTTAAAAAAACTGATTTTTTTTAAAAACTACTTCAATAAATTAGGATGTAAGAACAGGGTCAACTTTTTTTTAAAAAGAATTGGACCAGCTGACTTATGTCACTTATGTTAGGCCTAGTAGAAACTAAATTTTCATCCCAAATTCTTTTATTTTCTGCTACTTTATAAACTCACTGCCCGACCTTATTTTTATCTATTTGTATTTTAATAATAGAGCAAAATACTACAAGCAATTGAAAGAGAAAAAAAAACTACAAATAAAGTAAAACAAAATTAATGTATCATATTCCTTTTAATTCCAACTAAATGATCCTATGACTCAATAAAATGATCAACTCTTAGACATATAAAATCTATTCACCATGGCCAAATAACAATGATTTCTAATTTTTAATACCATGACAAGCATGATGTTTAAGGCTTAATATTTTAATTCTTTCAACCTTCTTGACAGAAAGAAAATTACTAACAAAAGCTAATTCCATAACTCAATACTTTGATCTTAATAAACTAATAAATACTAAACCATGGAGAATTAACCCTTAGCAACTCTAAACCTCTTTAAAAACTCCAAAACAATAACCTTAAAAAAAAATAACTCCATGTAATCTTTAATATTACTAAAGTTTTCTAATCCAGGTATCAAGATGAATATTTGAAATTAGAATTGGAAAAAGCTCAATGATGAACCTAAGAGGCATTCAAAATAACTCTGTAATGACCCGACTGATCGTTTAGCCTTTTAGAATCACGTTCCCCTAAATTAAAACTTTCGTACATGCTTTAGCTAATTTACAACTTGCGGGGACGGTTGGTTCGGGAGTTGAAAGAGTTTTGATTGAAATATGTCTAATTATTTCTTTAAGATTCTCTTAAAAGACCAAGTTTGACTTCGGTCAACTTTGGACTCGTGATTTGATAGTCTTGGGAGGTCCGTGAAAAAATATGGGACCTGGGCGTATGCCCGGAATCAAATTCCGAGGTCCCTAGCCCGAGTAATAAATTTTTATTAAAAATTATTAAATTGAAATCGTAAGGGTTTAATAAAAAAGAAATATTCTTAATCATATTGATATCGGGCCCGTATGTTGGTTTCAGAGCTCGGTACAGGTTCGGTATAATATTTTAGTCTTGTCTATGAAATTTGGTGAGAAACGGAATTGATTTGACATGATTCGGACGTTCGATTGAAAAGATAGGAATTTAGGTGTTCCTGAGGATTTCATGCATTTTGGTATTAAATCCATGGTTTTAGGTGTTAATTACGCGATTTGATTGCTTGAGCAAGTTTGCACATGGTTATAGGACTTGCGTGAGTGCTCGGAGTGGAGCCCCGAGGGCTCGAGTGAGATTCAAGCATGGTTGGAGTTGAGAAAAACATACCAGTTTTCTTGTATTTTTTTGGCCCATGCTGCAGGTCTCGTAATTGCGAGTGTGGCATCGCATTTGCGAACTTGGGCCGGCTGGGCAGGAGTCGCAATTGCGACCTTCTTCTTCGCATTTGCGAAACGAGGGGGGTTCGCATTTGCGATCAAGGCAGGAGAGGGGGATGTTCGTATTTGCGAACGAGTTGTCGCAATTGCTAGCCCAGTGTCGTAATTGCGATATTAGAGGGCTAGGCAGAGTTTTTAAAAACGGGACTTAGAGCATTTATTTTATTTCTACTCTACACTTGGGCGATTTGAGAGCTTCCAAGAAGGGTATTTAAATATAGCATTATGAGGTAAGTTATTTCCATTCGTCCTTAGTTTAAATACATGTATATTAGGTAGATTAAACACTAAAAATTAGGTAAAATCAAAGGGTTAGAGCTAGACCTAGGGTTTTAATAAAATTAAGATTTAACCACAAAATTTATTATGAAATGAACTAGAAATCATAAATTATTGATCCTTGGTAGTGGAGAACGATTTCCTTCAATAAATTTCGGAACCCAGGCACGTGGGCCCGGGGTTGGAATTTAGGAAACTCATGTAAATAGTTGGGAAATGGCTTGAATAGCTAGAAATCGATCTTGTGAGCTTATATTAACTAGTTCTTGCTTTATTTAACTAGTTTGTGATCGTTCGTCTCCGAATTGAGGGCTTGGGCTTGTTCTTGATATTGGAAGTGCACTTTGGAGCGAGGTGAGTCTTCTTTCTAACCTTGTAAGAGGGAATTGTCCCCATAGGATTAATAATTGAGTAATTATTGCTAAATGTGAGGGCTACACATGCGCTAGGTGACGATAATCTGTGCGTAGCTACTGCTATGTTAATCGTCCGGGTAGTTTAGGACCCACACCATGCTTTATTTTATATAAATCTCCATATTATCTTGTTAATACGAGCACCTAGGATATGCTAGGGACTTAAAAGGGAATAAGAGTGAACTTGTAAATTTGTTGAAATCTTGCATGGCATTAATGACTAGTGATGTGCCTTTGTGTGTATACTTAATATTGCTTATTATTTGTGGATCGGGCCGATCGCCTCGGTATGAATAGATGCACCTATAGGCGCGCCGTCGGCCCTCAGCAAGTGCACAATTTATTTCTGTAGGATCGGGCTGTCGCCTCAGCATATTTGCGCATGCTTATATTGCTTGCCTGAGAGTGTTAAATGTTGCTGTTGCCTTTCATGGCCCGATATAAATTGATAATTGAAATGGAGGTAAACGGCTAATTGAAAAAATAGTGGAGAGTAGGACTTACATGCCTTGTTATAAACTGTTGCTTATTAATGATTCTTCATTTCTAGTATAATACTTTGAAATATTGTTCGACCCTAGTAAGTATCAAGTCGAACTCTCGTCTCTACTTCTTCGAGATTAGACGGGATACTTACTGGGTACATATTGTTTATGTACTCATACTACACTTCTGTACTCAAATGTATAGGATCTGAGGTAGGTGGATCTGGTTATTATTCTGGTGCGCACCCATGAGCGGACTTGGGACTTCTACGGTGAGCTGCTTTTCCCTCCGTGTCAACCTGCAGTCGAAGAAGGCGTTCATTTGTATTTTTATTTTTTGTCTATTCGGATTCAGAAAGTAGGATAGTATGATAATCTTTTGGATGTATATTCTACTAGCTGCCCGTAGCTTGTGACACCAGGTTCTGTCACACACTTTGGTAGACAATTAATTTGGGTTGTATGATTATGTTATTTACGGTATTTCGCTCTTCTGGCTTAGTTCCATATTAAGTATTTTTATCACTCATTTTCGACTAAAAACAACATAAGAATTTAGTAATGTTTCCGCGTTGGCTTTCCTGACAATGGTGTTGGGCGCCCTCATGACCTATTGTGGAAATGGATCGTAACAACATGGTATCAGAGTACCAGGTTCACGTAGGTCTCACGAGTTATGGGCAAACCTGATAGAGTCTTGGTGATCAGTACGGAGACGTCTGTATTTATCTTCGAGAGGCTATAAGGTATTAAGAAAGACTACTCTATTAATTTCCTATCATACAGTGCTTAGTGTACTAAATTTCCCTTTTTTATTCTCTCACAGATGGCGAGAACTCGCACCGCTGACATTTTGGACCCGGGAGGAGCTGCTCCCCTATTGCTAGAGGCCGAGGTAGAGGTCGAGGGAGGGCACCGGCCCGTGGTAAGGGAAGAGGGCATCCCAGAGCCATTCCAGTTGCACCACCAGCAGATCTTGAGGAAGATCCTATTATTGAGGAGCAGGGGGAGGTGCCCGCAGCTGAGCCTACCCCGGCGGATTTCATGACAGCAACGGGATTTCAAGAGGTCATGGGCCGCATACTACGGTTCATGGACACCATGACTCAGGATGGTTTATTTCAAGCAGACCCAGCTACTTCGCAGGCAGGAGGGGGAGCCCAGACCCCTACTGCTCAGGCTCCAGGTCACGCAGTTGCAGTATATCAGACTCCGGGTGCACTACGCACAAATGGGGCTCAACCAGTTGCTGCAGTGGCACCCCAGCCCAGGCCAGTTGTGGATGGTGATCCATAGAAGTTATTGGACATATGGACTAGGCTTCATCCTTCGGTCTTTCGGGGGTGAGCATCATGAGGATGCCCACGACTTCATTGATAGGTGCAAGGACATACTGCACAACATGAGGATATTGGATTCGCATGAAGTTGACTTCACTACTTTTCAGCTCGAGGGAAGGGCCCGTAGATGGTGGCAGTCCTATGTTCTTGGCAGGCTAGCGGGTTATCCTCCCATCACTTGGGGTCAGTTCGTACAGTTGTTCTTGGTTAGGTATATCCCACCCTATGAGAGGGAGGAAATGCGGTACTAGTTTGAGTATCTCGAGCAGGGTCAGATGTATGTGACTAACTATGAGGCGAGGTTTTTTGAGTTGTACCGCCATGCACTTATGATACTTCTTACAGATGCGGAGAGAGTGCGGAGGTTTGTCGCTGGATTGCAGTGCGGTATTCGATTTGGTATGGCCCGAGTGGTGGAGATGGGTACAGAGTATCAGCTAGTGGTCAAGATTGCTCACCGGATTGAGGGATATCGCCAGAGTGGTAGAGAGAAAATATAGCAGGATAAGAGAGCTTGGTTCTCCGGTGAGTTCCAAGGTGCCCCAGCTCGGGGTAGGGGTCAGTTTGGGAGGGGTCAGCGTAGTAGGCCACCAGTTTCAGTACCACCTCCTGCCTAGGGGGCTCCAGCGTGCCCCTATTTCAGTGCTATGCCTGAGAATTCCTACCGCACGCCAGCTATTCAGGGTTCCTCCAGTGGGTATTCAGGTCCACAGGGTCCTTCTGATTCTTATTTCAGTGCCATGCTGGAGAGTTCATGTTGTTTACCGGCTATCCAGGCTTCTTCCAGCGGGTCTACGGGTTATCAGGGTCAGCGGGCAGCAGGTCGCCGTCCTGCGCTGCTATTTTAAGTGCGAAGATCCCGTACATATGAGGAGATACTGCCCCAGACTTTGGGGCAAGGCAGTGCAGCAGGGTCAGCAACCCATGATTTCAGCACCAGCTGCCCAGCCACCTAGAGGTGGAGGGCAGATGGGTAGAGGTCGTCCTAAAGGTAGAGGCTAGACAGGGAGAGCTCAGCTAGCTACTACTCATTCAGGTGGAGTCCAGACAACCGGTGCTCCAGATAGATTCTATACTCTTCCGGCCAGGCCAGATGCATTGGCCTCAGATGCCGTCATCACAGGTATTATTGTCGTCAGTGGTAGGGATGTTTCGGTATTATTTGATCCAGGGTCTACTTTCTCCTATGAATCATCTCTGTTTGCTCGTTTCCTGGTTATTTCTCCTGAGCCTTTGGGCACTCCTGTCCATGTGTCTACTCTTATGGGTGATTCTGTGGTTGTGGATCGGATCTACTAGTCCTGTGTGGTCACTTTCTGTGGTTTCGAGACTAGAGCAGATCTTCTATTGCTTGATATTATCGATTTTGAAGTCATCCTGGGGATGGATTGGTTATCTCCATATCATGCCATACTTGATTTCCATGCCAAGACTGTTTCACTAGTGATGCAAGGATCGCCGAGATTAGAGTGGAAGGGTTCCACAGTTGATACGCCTAACAGGGTCATTTCCTTCATGAAGGCTCATCAAATGGTTGGGAAAGGGTATTTAGCTTATTTAGCTTATGTTCGAGACATCACTGCGGAGTCTTCAACGATTGATTCAGTACCAGTAGTCCGGGAGTTCACCGATGTTTTCCTTCTGATCTTCTCGGTATACCTCCGGATCGTGATATTGAATTCTGTATTGATTTGGCCCCAGGCACTCAGACCATATAGATTCCTCCATACCGTATGGATCCTAAGGAGTTGAAGGAGCATCTAGAAGTGTTGTTAGCAAAGGGGTTCGTCAGGCCCAGTGTATCGCCTTGGGGCGCACCAGTGCTATTTGTGAAGAAGAAGGTTGGGACTATGCGAATGTGCATTGATTATCGCCAGTTGAACAAGGTCACCATCAAGAACAAGTACCCATTGCCTCGTATTGATGATTTGTTTGACCAATTGCAGGGAGCTAGGGTTTTCTCTGAGATTGACTTGAGGCCAGAGTATCATCAGCTGAAGATCCGGGACTCAGATGTTACGAAGACTGCATTCAGGACTAGATATGGCCATTATGAGTTTCTGGTGATGTCCTTTGGCTTGACTAATGCCCTTGCAGCATTTATGGACTTTATGAACAGGGTGTTCAGGCCTTATATTAATTCCTTTATTATCGTTTTCATTGAAGACATCTTGATATACTCACATAGCCTGGGGGAGCACGAGCAGCATTTGAGAGTAGTGCTTCAGACCTTGCAAGAGCAGAAGCTATATGCTAAGTTCTCCAAGTGTGAGTTTTGGCTAGAGTCAGTGGCATTCTTAGGGCATGTTGTGTCAGGAGAGGTTATTAAGGTGGATCCCAAAGATGATTGAAGCAGTTCAGAGTTGGCCACGCCCTTCTTTAGTGACCGAGATCAGGAGTTTCTTGGGGTTAGCAGGCTATTACCGGCGATTTGTGCAGGGATTTTCATCTATTGTATCCCCCTTGACTCAGAAGGGTGCTCCATTCCATTGGTCCAATGATTGTGAGGAGAGCTTTCAGAAGCTTAAGACAACTTTGACTACGGCACCAGCTCTTGTGTTGCCTTCCGATGCAGGGATGTATACAATATATTGCAATGATTCACGCGTTGGTTTGGGATGTGTGTTGATGCATGAAGGGCGCGTTATTGCATATGCTTCGCGTCAGCTAAAGATTCATTAGAAGAATTACCCTGTGCACGATCTGGAGTAGGCAGCGATTGTTCATGCTCTTAAGATATGGAGGCACTATTTGTATGGGTTGCCTTGTGAGGTTTATACCGATCACCGCAGCTTACAATATTTGTTCAAGCTACTAAAGGATTATGACATCACCATTCTTTATCATCCGGGCAAGGCGAATGTGGTTGTGGATGCCTTGAGCAGAAAGGTGGAGAGTATGGGTAGCTTGGCATACATTCTAGCAGAGGAGAGGCCCCTAGCTTTGGACATTCAGTCCTTAGCTAACAGGCTTGTGAGGTTGGATATTTCAGAGCCCAACTGAGTTCTAGCGTGTGTATTGCTCAGTCTTCGCTATTGGGGCAAATCAAGGCCCAACAGTTTGATGACCCACACTTGGTAGTTATCAGAGATACGGTACTTCAGGGAGGTTCCCAGGAGGTTTCTGTTGGCGAGGATGGTGTTTTGCGACTCTAGGGTCGTCTATGTGTTTCTAATGTTGATGGTCTGAGGAGGAGGATTCTAAGCATACAGTTCACGGTATTTTATCCACCCGGGGGTTTACGAAGATGTATCGAGACTTGAGGTAGCATTTCTGATGGCGGGGGATGAAGAAAGACATATTGAAGTATGTGACCAAGTGTTTGAATTACCAGTAGGTCAAGTATGAACATCAAAAGCCGGGTGACCTACTACAGCTGATGCCTATTCCGGAGTGGAAGTATGAGCGTATCACCATGGATTTCGTAGTGGGGTTGCCACAAACCTTGCTGGAGGTTAATTCAGTATGGGTCATTGTGGATAGGTTTACCAAGTCGGCCCATTTCATTCCTGTGGCGACTACCTATACAGTGGAGAGGTATGCTTAGATTTATATTTGGGAGATAGTCCGATTTCATGGTGTGCCGGTTTCCATCATATCAGACAGAGGCCCTCAGTTCACTTCCCATTTCTGGAGAGCCGTTCAGAGTGAGTTGGGTACTCGTTTAGAGCTTAGCACAACATTCCATCCTCAGACTGACGGACAGTCGGAGCGGACAGTTCAAATCTTGGAGGATATACTTAAAGCATACATGATTGACTTTGGTGGGTAGTGGGACCAGTTCTTGCCCTTAGCAGAGTTTGCATACAATAACAGCTACCAGTCCAGCATAGAGATGGCCCCGTAGGAGTCTTTATATGGTCGAGGTTGTCGTTCTCCTATCAGGTGGTTTGAGCCTGGTGAGGCTAAGTTACTTGGCACAAATTTGGTACAAGATGCCTTGGATAAGATAAAGTTGATTCAAGAGACGCTTCGCACAGCTCAGTCTAGATAAAAGAGCTACGCGGATCAGAAGGCGCGGGATGTATCATTTATGGTTGGCGAGAAGGTTCTCTTGATAGTCTCACCCATAAATGGGCATTACGTGGTTCGGGAAGAAGGGCAAGTTGAGCCCAAGGTTTATTGTCCCCTTTGACGTGTTGAGATGAGTTGGGAAGGTTGCCTATGAGCTCGCCTGACCCCCAGTTTATTGGGAGTTCATCCAGTTTTTCATGTTTCGATGCTTTGGAAGTATCATGCCAACCTATCCCACGTATTGGACTTCTGTACCATTCAGTTAGATGAGAGTTTGGGCTTTGAGGAGGAGCCAGTTGCTATTACTGATAGGCAGGATCGCCAGTTGGGGTCCAAGAGGATTTCTGCGGTGAGTGTTCTGTGGAGGGGCCAACCCGCCGAGGAGGCGACCTGGGAGTTCGAGGAGGACATGCAGAGCTGATATCCCCACTTATTCAGCAGTCCAGGTACTTTTCTATGTCCGTTCGATGATGAACGTTTGTTTAAGAGGTGGAGAATATAACGACCCAACTGGTCGTTTAGCCTTTTAGAACCCCATTCCCCTAAATTAAACCTTCCACACTTGCTTTAGCTCAATTATGACTTGCGGGGACGGTTGGTTTGGGAGTTGGAAGAGTTTTGAGTGAAATATGTCTAATTGTTTCTTTAAGATTCTCTTAAAAGACCAAGTTTGACTTCGATCAACTTTTTTAAAAAATGGACCCGGACTCGTGATTTGACAATCCCAGGAGGTCTGTGGAAAAATATGGGACCTGGGCATATGCCCGGAATCCAATTCCGAGGTCCCTAGCCCGAGTAATGAATTTTTATTGAAAATTGTTAAATTGAAATCCTAAGGGTTTAATAAAAAGGAAAAATGCTTGACCATATTGATATCGAGCCCGTATATTGGTTCCGGAGCCCGGTACAGGTTCGGTATAATATTTTAGTCTTGTCTGTGAAATTTGGTGAGAAACGAGATTGATTTGACGTGATTCAGACGTTCAGTTGAAAAGATAGGAATTTAGGTGTTCTTGAGGATTTCTTTTATTTTGGTGTTAAATCCATGGTTTTAGGTGTTAATTATGCGATTTAATTGCTTGAGCAAGTTTGCACATGGTTATAGGACTTGCGTGAGTGTTCGGAGTGGAGCCCCGAGGGCTCGGGTGACATTCAGGCATGGTTGGAGTTGAGAAAACATACCAGTTTTCTGGAAATTTTTTGGCCCCTGCTGCAGGTCTCGTAATTGTGAGATATTCATCGCAATTGCGAACTTGCAATTGCGAGTGTGGCATCGCATTTGCGAACTTGGGCCGGCTGGGAAGTCGCAATTGCGACCTTCTTCTTCGCATTTGCGAAACTAGGGGGGTTCGCATTTGTGAGCTTTCCTTCGCATTTGCAATCAAGGAAGGAGAGGGAGATGTTCGTATTTGCGAACGAGTTGTCACAATTGCGACATCAGAGGGATGGGCAGAGCTTTTAAAAACGGGACTTAGAGCATTTATTTCATTTCTACTCTTTAAGCGATTTGAAAGCTTCCAAAGAAGGGATTTCAGCATAGCATTGTGAGGTAAGTTATTTCCATTCATCCATAGTTTAAATACATGTATATTAGGTATATTAAACACCAAAAAATAGGTAAAATCAAAGAGTTAGAGCTAGACCTAGGGTTTTAACAAAACTAAGATTTAACCACAAAATTTGTTATGAAATGAACTAGAAATCATATATTATTGATCCTGAGGTAGTGGAGAACGATTTCCTTCAAAAATATTCGGAACCCGGTCACGTGGGCCCGGGGTTGGAATTTAGGAAACTCATGTAAATAGTTGGGAAATGGCTTGAATAGCTAGAAATCTATTTTGTGAGCTTATATTAACTAGTTCTTACTTTATTTAACTAGTTTGTGATCGTTCGGCTCCGAATTGAGGGCTTGGGCTTGTTCTTGATATTGGAAGTGCACTTTGGAGCGAGGTGAGTCTCCTTTCTAACCTTGTAAGAGGGAATTGTCCCCATAGGATTAATAATTGAGTAATTATTGCTAAATTCGGGGGCTACACACATGCTAGGTGACGAGAGTCCGTGTGTAGATACTACTATGTTAATCGCCCTGGTAGTTTAGGACCCACACCATGCTTTATTTTATATAAATCTCCATATTATCTTGTTAATACGAGCACCTATGATATGCTAGGGACTTAAAAGGGAATAAGAGTGAACTTGTAAATTTGTTGAAATCTTGCATGGCATTAATGATTAGTGATGTGCCTTTGTGTGTATACTTTATATTGCTTATTATTTGTGGATCGGTCCAATCGCCTCGGTATGAATAGATGCATCTATAGGTGCGTCGTCGACCCTTGACATATTTGCTTTGGATCGGGCCGTCGCCTCGGCATATTTGCGCATGCTTATATTGCTTTCCTGAGAGTGTTAAATGTTGATGTTGCCTTTCATGGCCCGATATAAATTGATAATTAAAACAGAAGTAAGCGGCTAATTGGAAATATAGTGGAGAGTAGGACTTATATGCCTTGTTATAGACTATTGCATATTATTGATTCTTCATTGCTGGTATAATACTTTGAAATATTGTTCGATCCTAGTAAGTATCAAGTCGACCTCTCGTCTCTACTTCTTCGAGATTAGACGGGATACTTACTGGGTACATATAATTTATGTACTCATACTACACTTCTGTACTTAAATGTACAGGATCTAAGGCAGGTTGATCTGGTTATTATTCTGGTGCGCACCCATGAGCGGACTTGGTACTTCTACGGTAAGCTACTTTTCCCTCCGTCTCGACCCGCAGCCGAAGAAGTCCATCCATTGTATTTTTATTTTCTATCTATTCGGATTCAGACAGTATGATAATATGATAATCTTTTGGATGTATATTCTACTAGCTTCCCGTAGCTTGTGACACCAGGTTCTGGCACACACTTTAGTAGACATTTATTTTGGGTAGTATGATTATGTTATTTGTGGTATTTCGCTCTCCTGGCTTAATTCCATATTAAGTATTTTTATCACTCATTTCCGATTAAAAACAACATAAGAATTTAGTAATGTTTCCGCGTTGTCTTGCCTGACAATGGTGTCAGGCGCCCTCATGACCTATTGTAGAAATGGATCGTGACAACACTATGGCTACGTTCATATCCAAACAGTGGCAAATGAAACTCCAGAACTTAAACCTTAACGCAAATATGGAATCTTTTAGGGTTTTACGTATGCAGTCTACTTATTAAACATAAAGTCCATCAAGAGTTTAACAACAAAGAAATCCTCAACTCCATAATCTAACATACATAAAGTTACCGAAAATAATCACAAGACCTTCTACATGTCTATTATTGATACATGAAGGAAAAAAATTAATAAGCCGATATTCTAGTCAACTCGAGGGATAATTAAAGCAATTCAGACAGAATGTTTTCCAAAGCTTAAAATACACCGAAGAACCCAAATTGCTCCCCTGCATTCATTCTTGATCAAAGATTTCAGTACATTAAAGAAATTACCTGGATAGAAGAAAAATCTTAGCGATGAAAAAATTAAAAATCAGCAGCGGTGACAGCAACAAACAGCAAGAGGGAGAGCAGCAAACAGAAAAAACAACCAGATAAACTAACTCAAATAGACCTTGAGGCTCAACAAACTTTCAGGAAAGGAAAACCCAAAAAATAAACTTCAAGGACCTTTGTTCTTTGAAGTATTTTAGTTTCATAAAACTCACTTAAAAAGCTCTAAAACTCTCTGTTACTTTTGTGCTCAAAGTCTCTCTCATGTATAGTGTGTGTAATGATGTATTTTTCATAGAGTGTAATATTTTTAGAATATGTGGAAAGACCTCACCTTTATAGGAGAGGAGAGTGACATATTTTATTTGACCAAAGTTCTATCCAAAATGATATATTTGTGACCAAAAATCTGTCCAAAACTAGATTTTTGTCCAATGAACAATTTTTCTCACCAAATCTGGACATTTTTTGGAGTATTATACTCCAAAATAGTCCTCAACAGTAAAAGCAACCAAAAAAAAGTTCTACAACCAAGTACCCCCTTATTACCCTTCCCCTTTATCTTCAATTCATTCATTCAGCAGAAATAGAACTCAAACCAGACTTGGATTTGCCAAATCTGGTAGTAAAAGGGCAGAACTTTACCAACAAACCAAAACTCAAATAATTAAGCTAAACCAAAAAAAAAAATCATACCACATATATATTAAGAATACATTAATTTGATTTTAAATTTGACCACGAAACATGTGCGTCTCAAACAAAATGATCCTAATTGAGCGAAAGATCAACTACAACAAAAATCTAACAACCGAGAAATCTAATGAGTGACGGAGTTTCAACTTGGAACCAAAAAGAAAGGTAGATTAGGGGGATACCTACACAATCATATAGGTATTAAGTGGTGGTGAGGTCTCAAACCGACAAATCCGAGGAAAAATAGGTGGCTACGGCTTTATTTTTTCGAAGACTTATGGTATTTGAGAAGGATTCAAGGGATTTGGGGCTTGGATTAGGGTAGAGGATAGTGAGATAAGGAGAATGGTGCAAGTTAGGTGGTGTTTGGAGCACCACCTGTGGCGGCGCACGGTAGAGATAGTGGAGGAGCGACAACAACTTGAAAGAAGGTGAGAGAGAGGAGAGAGTGAAGAGAGGTCTCTAGCGTTTGGGCAAATGGCCAAAAATCTGATTTTTTGGCCCTTTTATTTGGAAAGTGAGATGTAATGAGGTCCGTTGGATTGGAGGGATTGAATGGACTAGATTGTTTTTATTTTGAAACTATGTCATTTTGATCTGGGTCCTGGCAAGCCAACATTTGGACTGGTTCTGCTAATTTGGCTGCCATATTTTTCTCAAATTTGGTCCAATTTGGATGAAACATAAAGAAACCCAATCCCTTGAACTTCATAACAATTAATTAAACTAAAGTCTTAATTCAAAATCTCCAAATACACATATAATACTCCTACAAAAATAAAAATAAAAATATAATATAATATAATGTAGAAGAAAAAGAAAAAATAAAAATTAGGCATTTACAACTACCTTTCTTTGCTCGAGAACATGAAAAATTTTCGTGCAAAGAAAAGTGAATGCCATGACTAATATTTGCTCACACATCACTACAATGAAAGCATTTTTTTTGTGAAAAAGGTGACCGAACCTTACTTCCGAGGTTGCCTACATATCCTTGGCTATAAATAAATCAGGTTATTTTAGTTCTGAAAAAATTTGGTAGCTAAGACTACTGAACACTAGAGTTAAGATTGCTGCTATTGTTGTTGCTGCAATTGTTACTTGTTGCTTACATCAAAAGGAAAATATAACGAACTATATATGTATGCGAACAAAGAGTTACAAAATTCCTATCTATATGCCTTCTGGAGTAAAATCTTGACTCTTGACCAGCTCTCATGTGTTGACCTTGTATTGGATCTTGATGCACTTTGAAGAAAAGATTATGACTCAATCTCAGTTGCCTGCTTTCCTGATTGAAAATTGAGAAGATGAATCTTAAGAAGCTGGGTTGCTGACACATTGTCAAAGTTAACTCCAACTATCCTATGATCATCTTTCTGATGATAATAGAAACCTCAAGCTTCGATCTTCACAAGTTATGCTCTACGGAGGGGACTGCAAAGCCATCAAAGACGAACAAAACGAACAAAAATTTTCTGCCCTAGTTTAGACTAGAAAATTTTTGTGAGTTATCAGAGAAATCTAAAAACTATCTAATTTATTGAAAGGCAGATAGAAACAACACTATAAACTAGCTAAAAGATATAAAATTTGTAACAAGGGATTGTGTACCCTACGCTACCGAGAGGATATGTAACCAGGGGCCTCTATTACCAAAAGGGAAAGTAACTAGAGGTTGACACCCTGTATTGCTGGAAAGGGATTTAACCATCGGTTGGCGCCCTGTATCACTAGGAAGGAATGTAACTAGGGCTTGGTACCCAGTATTACTGGAAAAAACTGTAAACAGGGGTTGATACCCTGTATTACTGAAGAGGAATGTAACTAGGGGTTGGTACCCTATATTACTGGAAATAAATATAACCAGGGGTTGGCACCCCGTATTACTGGAGAGAAATGTAACCAGGGGTTGGTACCCTGTATTACTAGAAGGAATGTAGCCAGGGGTTGGTACCCTATATTACTAGAAATGAATGTAACAAAGGGTTGGCGCCATGTATCACTAAGAAAGAAATGTAACCAGGGGTTGGCACCTGTATTACTGATAGGGAATATAACCAGAGAGTTGGCACCCTGTATTACTGAAAGGAATATAACTAGGTGTTGGCAACCTGTATTACTAGAGATGGAATGTAACCTGGCGTTGGCACCCTGTATTACCAAAAGGGAAAATGTAACCAGAGATTGTCGCCCTATATCACTAGAGAGGACTGTAACCAGGGGTTGGTACCCTGTATTACTGGAAATAAATGTAACCAGGGGTTGGTACCCAGTATTACTAGAAGGAATGTAATCAGGGGTTGGTACCAT
This sequence comes from Nicotiana glauca, assembly GCA_026770625.1. Lineage (NCBI taxonomy): Eukaryota > Viridiplantae > Streptophyta > Magnoliopsida > Solanales > Solanaceae > Nicotiana > Nicotiana glauca. The sequence goes on along the minus strand of MU732669.1, from coordinate 60,644 downwards.
GTATTACTGGAAAGGAATGTTACCATGGGCTGGCACCCTATATCAGTTAGAAAGAAATGTAACCTGAGGTTGGCATCCTGTATTACCGACATGCAATGTAACCAGGGAGTTGGCATCCTGTATTACTGATAAGAACTATAACAAGGGTTGGGACCCTATATTACTGGAAAGAAATGTAACCAGGGGTTGGTACCCTGTATTACTGGAAGTAATTTAACCAGGGGTGGATACCTTGTATTACTAGAAGGGAATATAACCAGGGATTGGTACCTGTATTACTGGAAGGGAATGTAAGCAGGGGTTGGTACCCTATATTACTAGAAAAGAATGTAACCAAAGGTTGGTGCCATGTATCACTGGGAAGAAATGTTACCATGGATTGGCACCTTGTATTACTGAGAAATTTTTTAACTAGGGTTTGGTACCCTGTATTACTAGAAGGAAATGGAGCCAAGGGTTGGTGCCATGTATTATTGATAAAGTGCTGAATCCCTCTAGGTGAAAAGGTTTTATTTGCGTTAAGGTATGTTAAACATCTTAAGAGAATTAAGCTACGTAAAACACCCTAAAAGAAGAGTATTTCTACCCGAAATTATGATCTGGATTCTCCTAGGCAAACAGTTCTACCCGAGTTAAGCTGGTGTAAAACGGCCTGAGAGAAGAGTACTTCTACAAGAAACCATGAGCTAGACCCCCCCCCCCACCTCCCCAAGCAAAAGGATTCTACTTGAGTTATGCTATGTAAAATAACTTGACCAAAGAGTAATTCTACACGAAAGTATAAGCTGGATCCCCCTAGGCGAAACAGTTATACCTGAGTTAAGTTACTTAAAACAACCCGAGCAAAGAGTACTTATACCCGGAACTATGAGCTGGATCCCCCTAGGAAAAATGGTTCTACCTGAGTTAAGCTATGTAAAATAACATAAGCAAAAAGTACTTCTACCCAAAAATATGAGCTGGATCCCCCTAGGCAAAAGGATTCTACATGAGTTAAGCTACTTAAATGGGAGGTGTGAACAGTAGTGATGCATGTTGAAATTAAATGAAAATTGAGATTTTAAGGAGCTTACATTTGGTGACATCTGTCCTTTGATAATCGCCATTCTGCACCCCTTTGTTCCTGCTTCAAACAAAGAAATGTTTATGAGTATTCAAAGTGGTGGTCGATTTGTGGCCTTGATGCCATGTTGTATTTTAAATTCACTGCCACTCTATCATTGAAGAACTAATTCTATTAGTGTGGTACCGAGGTGCTCAGATACTCTGTACTGCATTATAGAGACTATATTTTCTGATGTTTCCCCTGAGTGTTTCATAGACGGGTGTCCATGGTACCTCTAACCCTTATCCCTAAGGCAAGGCAAGTTTTCCTTTTAAAATCAAACTCAGTTGTCTTGCACCCAGTAAGAAATTGAAAAGCTCGCCTAAGAAAGACATGCTTCATGAGAAAAGTTGATAAGCACCACGGACAAAAATTCAAGCAATTTTAAATTATGCATCTCTATTCTACCCCTTACTGGCCAAAATCAAATGGAGCCGTTAAAGCGGCAAACATGAAAATCAGGAAGATTCATAGGAAGACGATCCAAGGTTCCAGACAATAGCATGAAAAGTTGCCTTTTGCTCTTTTGGGATACCGCATAACTGTTCACACATGTATTGGTGCAACTCCTTATCTTGTTGTATATGGAACTTAAGCTGTAATACCCACTGAAGTTTGAATTCCCTCTCTCCGAATATTGTGGAATTGGAGATTGAAGACACTAAGTGGGTCAAGACCCGATTAGAACAAATGATGTTGATCAATGAGAAATGGCTAGCAAGAAAGTGCCCCCAAGGCACTTTGAGTTAGGCTAGCTCGTTTTGAAATGCATCCTTCCACACCAGGTAGAAGCTAAAGGAAAGTTCGCACCAAACTAGCAAGGACCCTACATCATCAAGAAAGTGTTACCAAAAGGGCCTTGCACTTGGTAGATGAAGAATGACGGGTACCATACATGACTATTAACGCAGATGCAGTCAAAAGATATTATGTCTGATATATACCCACTGTAGAACTTTCACGCATTGATTTTATCAGATCGAGATGATGAAGGATATTATTTGGTCGCTATTCCAAATAGGTGTCACCCTTTTGTTATCTCTTTTGAGCCATATTTGTCTTCTTTGTTTTTCACTATCTGGAACATGTGTACTTGTAAAAGGAAAAAAAAAGAAAAAATGAAGAAGTTAGATAACACAATTTCTGGGTCATTGAAATATGCCCGACCTGATTTCGAAAGGATATGTAGGCAGCCTTACCCTGGGTTCGGTCTCATCACAACAAATATCCATATTCCTAATACTCCAAAAGTGGGGCAAAAGTTTGTTTTATGTTACGTTTTTTATGTAAAAACGGTTCCAAAAGTTGTAATTTAGTTCAAGGTTCTTTTCGCTTTTTTACCTGTTAAGAACTTCTGATCAATATTTGAGAATGTTTGAACTCCCCCTGTCAAGGGCATTAGGAAACCTCCCGTATGCACTATAAAAAAAAATAATTAAGCGAGTCTTATCGGTGAAAATCCTTATGGGCACTATAAGGCGATTGTGAGCAGAAAAATGAGAGAGTCTTACTGGTGAAAACCCAGATAGGCACCATAAGGCGACGATGAGTAGAGAAATGATAGAGGTCAGTTAGGAAAACCCCGCAAAGGGCGCTACTAGCCGAATTAGGGCCTTCGATACTCCGACATAAGCACAACCAAGACAGTTTCAAGATGAACATTTAAGATGGATTTGATAATTAGATAGTTGAGACGGATCAGGAGTCCTGTCCAAAATACATGTCATGATTCATTAAAGTCGGCACACACCTCCAAATAAGTCTCCCTATTTCTCTCGCCGAAGGGGACGCTTTTTGTTTGGACACAATTCCTTTTTTTACTTTCAATCGCTTTTTTTATTTTTCATATAATTTTCCTTTGAGTCCTTTTCGGTCTAATATTGCATCAAAAGTGAAGTAAAGACAGGGCTGGAAAATTGGCTACAATTTCTCAGTAATACCGAGCACAATTTGGGGCACATATGGCATTGACGAAGGCATGAATCCATCTGTGATCTCATTTGATAAGGCGAACAAAGTGCCTCCTTCATCAAATGACAATTTAGATTGGCTGCATTGTTAGTGGTAATAACATTTGGGGTACTAAAGCGACAGATGATGTTGGAATGAACAAAGTCTAACACTGTTTTCTTGGTGAGTACTTTGAAAGTGATGGCCTCCACCCACTTGGTGAAGTAATCAATTGCAACAAAAATTAATCTATACCCATTTGAAGCCTTTGGCTCGATTGGCCTAATAACATCCATTCCCCAAGCAACGAAAGGCTAAGGAGAGGACATGGGATGCAACTCCGAATGAGAGGGCTGAATCAAGTCACCATGAATCTCATTGGTGACACTTGCAAACAAAACTGAAGCAATCTCGCTCCATAATAAGCCAATAAGACCCTGCCCGCAAAATCTTCTGCGTCAAAACTCATCCATTCATGTGTGATACGCATACTCCCGAATGCACTTCACTCATGATCAGCTCAACTTTTGTGGCATCTATACATGTCAACAATTTTAAATCTGGGGTCCTTTTGTACAAAATTTCCCCATTTAGGAAGAAACTATCGGCAAGCTGCCTTATAGTTCATTTTTTTATCCTTTTTGTCATGCTCTGTGTATTCTCTTGTTTTGAGGAATCGTTTTATGTCATAATACCACGGTTTACCATCTGGTTCTGTCTCAATTTTATTGTAGTAACCGTGTTTATTCCAAACTTGGATTTTTAGTGGATTGTCGCGCCCCATTTTTCCTTTTGACGGGGAAGTCTGGGTTTCGACATTCATGGGGGAACAACTCATTTGCTTTTGGGAATTGGGTAGTTGAAGAGTTACCACCTAACGGATTATGGTGTGTTAGGGCACCTAGAGCGATTAACTCATGAACTAGTTTGCATCACCAGAGATTAGGGTAAGGGCTCGAAATAACGTTGAGGGGAAGGTGTTAGACACCCTTCGCGGTCCACAACGATGTGTCCCGACCGAACTTAAACCATGTGAATTAGTCATTTTAAACAAGTAAACAGTTTCAACACATATTTGCAAATAAAGGCATATTTTCACATTCTAAGTACATGTATGATTCAAGTAATGAAAGTAAGAGGTTTGAATAGCTCACCCATGTATATGTAAAGAAAAGGAAGTTGATAGACTTTAAACACATAGGAGAGTTAGGAAAGGGAAGTCCTAAGTTGATTACCCTACATGATAATACCCATGCAATGCTCGGTAATCACTCCTCAATGAGGGGCTACACGTGACATTAGCGCGCAGTCATCATATCCTTTTACTACCCATTACCCACCCTTAGTGGTTATATTAGAGTGTTTAATTAACGACCTCTAAGCGTGATGCTACCTATCCCTTCCTTATGGTCCCGGAGGACAGAAAAATAATATATAGGACAAGCAAATAAGGACAGGCAATTTGAAGGCTCAAATTTACCTCCGCATGTATATAGGCAGTCAAACAGCACTTCTAAAATAAAGATGTTCAAAAGAAGTTCAGAAATCCTAAGAACAATATATCTATATGAACAACACACAACAGAATATGCAGCTTTTATTTTTTTTTGGGGAAGTGGCAAAGTCCTAACCAGTTTGCCTACTGATTTTGCAGCTTGTTAAGCCTGGATAATCTTACATATAAACTAATATCATCCTAGGAAGCTCAAATCTATTCAAGGAAAATAATGAAGCTTTGGAATCTCAAACAAGGCCTTTAAAAAGATCTCTAGCTAAACATTTGCAAAACAAGGTCATTGGACATCAGAAACAATCAAAGAAGTTGTTAGTTGGGAGGAAGAGCTTAAGGATAAAGGATATGATTTATATAGGTGTTATGATATTTTATGGCTCAAATTCATGTCCAAGAAGAGGTGGATTAGATCCCAAGAAACATCCTCTGAAGAAGGTCCAAATTAGCCACTATTGGACCAATTTAGCACCTAAAATGTGTCCAAACTTGCAGCCCATGAATTCCTACATAAAACCACATTTTAAATCATAAAAAGGACTTACTTGATGTCCAAGAATGATACAATAGTCGTGCTACATGTTGAGTGAAAGTTGGTGCCATGTTGCTTACAAATTTCCTTCAAGATTTTCAAGATTCTATCCAAGATTGGTTTAGACTAATTTCCATATATTATGGGACTGTATTTATTGCTTTTCTAGTTTGTTAAGATTATGTTTTTATTTTCTTAAGATTGTTGGAATTACTTTCCAATAATGACTTGGTTTTTATTTCCTAGTATTTTCCTTTTCCTAATGTTGTTGGACTTATTGTCCAAAGTAGTTTAGGACTTTATTTCCTTGTTTTTTAGGTAGAATTTCGTGACCCCTCTATATAAAGGGGTATCTTCTTTGTTGGTAGACTTGTATTATTCAGATTATTAACAATAAAAATTGTGAGATTTTTTTTGCACTCTTATGTGTGGCTACTCTTGGATTTATTCTTCAACCTTCAAGATTCAACTTAAGATGGTAAGATTAAACCATTTGTGAAATCTTAGATAACTTCTAGATATTCAAGAAAAGGTGACAAGTTTAGGCTTGTTGTTGTTCTTGTTATTCTAAAGGGTCGGATTTCAAAATCTATATCTTGTTTTTAAGTCTCTACCAAAGGCGATTAGTTTTTCGTTAGATAATTGTTGTTGTTAGGATTCAACTTCAAGAGTAGTCTTCTTGAATTCAAGAAAGAGTTTCTTGAATTCAATCTATATTTATTTTCCATCCTTTTTTGTTTCTTTATTTTCTTTTAGTTTCCGCACGTTTCTTGATTTTCTTGGTTTTCTTTAGTAATTCACAATTTTTAATGCCGTAAGGCTTGCCTAAGTGTTTATATGTAGTCATCTTTATTATTTTTAGAATTCAAATATTATTTGGTTTCCAAGACTAAAAAGGAGACAAGAAGAGGGGATCCTAGTTCTTGAAGATTCTTTCCTTATTCTTGTGGGTTTTGGGTGTCTTAAATTCTTTCCTTTTACTTTAACACTAACCAATTCCTATTCTTTCTAGATTTGGTCTCCCACTATCCTTTTTTTTTCTAACTCTTTATTCTTATTACTACTAGTTGTGACTTCTTGGGTTTATTAATAAATCTAAAGATTAACAACCAAGAGTTGCTTTAAGTGGAAAAAAGTAAGAGAGGTGAGAACATTAGAGGGAAAAACCAAATTTGAGATATACATATTTCTTTATCTTATTTTTGTTCAAGATGTTTCAAACAGGTAATTATGAAGAAAGGAGGCAAGCTATAACTCAACAATTTGAAAAGTCGAATTTACAACATGCTGAATGGAAGGAAGACAAAGGTAAGTTATTTTTCAAACAAGAGTTAAAGTGATGTATGAAATTTGTGCCCTTAGGATTGATAAAGAGTTTGGCTATAACTCAATTAGCACTTTTATGGTTGAGAAATTGAACTTGCCTTATGTTGAGCATATTGAACCCTACATGTTGAGAGGAGTAAAGGTAGATAAAAGAGTGTTATTACAATTCTCTATTGGAAGGTATGAGGATGCGATTTGGTGTGATGTGACTCCCATGAATAATCATCATATCTTGTTGGGAAAGCCATGATATGACTGTAGAAGAGTTTCATATAACATAAAAAAAAATAGATACTCTTTTGTGGTTAACGGGAGGAAACTTATTCTTGGACTTTTAATTCCCTCACAAATTTGTGAAGATGAAAAGACTGTTAAAGAAAATATGGAAAAGCATGAGATATAAAAGAATGAGAGGAGTAAGGGAGTTCATGTGGACATCCCAAGAGAGGAAAAAGGAGAGGTTGTATTGAGTGTGAAGAGAATGGGATGTCAAGTGAGAAAAAGAGTGAGTTTGAGGGAAAAGAAAAGAGAAAAGGCAATGAGATAACAAAAGTACATAAGGTAGAGAGAGAAAAACATGAGGGTTTGAGTGAAGAAAAAGAAGAAAACTTTAGTGAGAGAAAAGAGGCTAAGGGTGAGGAAAAATTTAGTCTTGAGATAAAAGCCAAAGAGAGTGTAAGTAAGAAAACATGTTCTTTACTTCCTAACCCGTTAACTCTTTCTTGTTTTAGTTATTGTTTTGTTGTGCAGCCACATGTTGAAACACCTTCTAAAAGGATAGGTGAGGCGCGAGAGATGGTGGCAAAGGATCCTACTGGATTCCAACATGAATTAGGTGAAATCAATTCTTGTTGGATTTTTTATGACATTGAGTTGCTTAAAAGCAATGCTAAGTTGGAGCCATTGCATAAAATAATACAAGGTGGTGATGTTCCATTGGTAAAAAAAGTCCAAGTATGGTATGTGTAATTGGTTTATTCGAATTCTATGCCTTTGTAGGACACAAAGGTATTTATGGAGGTAATGAACTATACTCTAATTTCTTATGTTGGTCACTTTATAATTTTTGTGGATGATGATATTTTGATATGTTTACAGTAAAAATGGTAACAATAATTAAATTTGTAAATGGGATTCTAAAAATATGTGATCCATTACCAAGCTAGTTTTGAGGGCAGTTTGTATTAAGACTAAGCAATATAACGATAGAATATGAGTTAAATCGAGGCAGTAAACAAACCGAAGGGGCCTATTGGCCAGACGCGGAGTAGGTCGATGGATGCCTCGGGGCCGAGGCTTGAGCCGGGATCGTGCTATCGGGGACAGTCGGGGAAGGGATAACAAGCAAAGATACGATTAAGAAAGGCTCCTTATGGCCATTGCACAACTAGACGAGCATTGAACAAGTAAGAAAATAATGAACGCGAGGTAGCCTCAGGGCAATGAGAACAAATAGTTTAGAAGAAAAGAGAGAAAGAGAGAGAGAGAGAGAGAGAGAGAGAGAGAGAGAGAGAGAGAGATTATTGCACATATGGAGAACTAGAGAAACATCCAACCCTTTACAAGGTGGAGCGAGCCCCCTTTATATAGGAGGGGAGACTCGATTACAAATATATGGAGAATAAATGCAAAGTATGGTGATGGGATGGATTGACATTATGCCACAACATAGCTCTAGTAGTCCGGGTTTGTCAGATATAGACGTGTGCCTAGAGGGCTTCTTCCTTTGTCCTGGCTTCGTCCTTTGTTTCCTCCGAATCGGGCTTCGAAGATCCCCGAGGTTGAGAGTTCGGTCGTGATCTCATGCTCTCGAGACCCTGGGGCATGCTTCCGAAATGTGTTGACAATGAGAATCAAGCCTTCCAATTTTGTCGTATACAGATAGTCTCTGCGTTTCCCATATCGAAGAGATGGGAAATGATTTGACACTAGACTCCTCGAGATTCTTTTGGCGACGTCATACCGACGATGCAACCTCTGGCTCATGATTTTCAACCTCATTCATTCCATTCTCTGATTTTTGCTCCCTAAGGTTAGGTGCCGCCGCCGGTTCAATTTTCATAGATGCATTAACTGCGCCCGTCGGTGAATCTTCCGAAACATGGATGACCATGTCGTAATCTCCTCTAAATGGGGTAGCTTGGCTTTGTTTTTCACCATTTCACAGTTTTCGCTGGCTTGCTTGCCTTTTCTTTCTTATCTCCATTTTTTCCCCTTTGAACATCATGGCTATGGTTTATGATCTTAAAGCCATTTGGAGGAGCTTCCTCGAGCCATCTTGTGGCCTTCTACCGTAGCTTCTTTTAGCCGGATGCAGATGTACCATCCTACTATCATCATGGTTATTGGTACACCAACCTTTGCCTCTAAAGGTAGGTCGGGGCAATGATAAATGGATAGTTGATTCCTCCCTCATATAGGCGATTGTTCGGATTATGCACCGCTGCTCAAAAGGGGGCTCGGAATATACATCGGTGCTCACCTTCATATCCCGGCTCGGCATGGAGTTCTGCTTCGAGCTGGGGGTTTGCACGGCTGGAGGTTCCAAGAAGTGAATTCAAAGTAGCCGTGCAAGCGAGACCGAGGACTGTTCGGTCCGCTGTCTCTCCAAGGCTTCTTTGGCCAAATAACGTCCTTGGGCTTCGGAGAGCTATGGCTTTTTTTCATCCCTTCCTATCACTTGCTTTGTCTTTTGGGGATATTAGTGTGGAAGGTTAGGATGAACTCCCAAGGAGGTGCGCTTGTAGGGGCCTATTGTGGACTTTTGGAGATGGACCGGTCTCCGGGTCTTCACCTTGCACGTGTATCCCTTCACTTTCTCCTTTAAGTGTAGAAATCATTCGTAGGCCTTTGTAACTGTATGGAATGACCCCTCGAAGGCTACTTGTACACAAACTTTTATGAATAAAAAATGAACTTTGTTGATCTCTACTTTCGAATTTTCTCTATTTCTGTATGTCTTCATGCCCTTCAAGGCTCTTCAAATGTTTCTTTTGTGTTGCCGATCGCTGATATTTAGCTTGGACGTAAGTGTTTGCCCTTATTTCTTGCCGATCGACATGGGTACTTTTTTGTCCCATTGTCCTTCGGGACAACTCTGGGTCGATCGGATGGATCGGGGCTATAGGAGTCCCTCCAGTTATTCGGAGATCAAGCATTGAGTTCCGGAGTCTCCGTCGGTATTACCTGGGATGCATGTCAAATTTGGGTACCCCGGGGTCCTTATTGATTTGGATGTAGATTGTCCTCCTAGGCTATACGAGATAGACTTCTGTGGAGGAGCTCGTATGTATTTGGGGTGCTTTCTCGGGCCTTTGTGAAGCTTTTTGTGATCGGAGCTTCCTGTATTTGCTCTTCCTTCTTAGAGAGAGTGATTTGCGAGATCAGTTGTTCGCCTTGGATTGAATGTCGGTCGATGAGAGCTCATCGAGGCCCGACCTCTCTAGGTAGGGGTTTCTTGTCGTAGAGTGTTATCCCAAGTGTGGAGATAATACGAATGGCTCCACAAGTTGTAACTCCTCGTTGGAGGATGCTTTCGGGGTCGAGTATTGATCCGTCGATCTGTATCAAGACCATTGGCTTCCCGGGGCTTGCCTCAAGTAGGTTAATCGTCGTTGCATTTTGCATATATGTAGAGCGGCCTCGGCTTCTCTACATGACATTATTATTTTCAAATAGCTGCCTTTCTATTCTGGTATAGGGGACTGCATATTTCTAGGCATGAAAGTATTGGTCTGTACATTTTCTTTGGCTTGTTAGCTCCACCATAGCCATAGAAACTACTTCGGGACCAATCCGACAAGAGGCCGGAGGAACTGCTCGTGGTGCTCAGGAATCAAGGAAGTTTGCTTTGGAGATGGCGTCATTGCTAAGGGGAGAACATCTGGAGATGGCAAGAAGATACTGTGGGTGGAGCGAAAGGGTAGTCCTGCAGGCGCTTTCCCCCGGTGAGGGTATTGCAGATTCTACTGATGGATTCCTAAACGTGTATTTATATCCTTTCACCTTTGGACCTCCTGATAGGATTGTGCTTAAGTTTTGTCTGAAGTATCGGGTTACCCTGGCGTAGATTCATCCGTCGTTTTGGCGAACGGTGTTGATGATGAGGTTCTTCGTGGAGAAGGCCGGGCTCGAATTCACGCTCGATCACCTTGTCAGGCTATACCGGCCCTTCCATCATCGGGGTCTGTTAACTCTAGGGTGCCTCTCATCAATTCCCTTTGTCATAGACGACGAGGAAGGCGGGAATCGATAGTGGGCCAATTAGTTCATCCGAGTTCGGATGACTGACATCATCCCTGCGGAGTTTTTGCCATTTCCCGAAGGGTGGAATCACACTCATAAGTGAGGTGTCTGGGGCTTCTTCTGATCTTATCTATGGCAAAATCAGCTAAGTAATAATGTTTTTTTCTCTACTGCAACAACTTCGTTGATGCTGGATGAAGTTCATGATCTGCACGGCTGGGTTCGGAAGCTGGTGACCTATTCGTCCTATGATGAATGCAGGTGGCGAGCTGCGTTTTACACCAGATGGGGGGCGCAACACCAAGGTACGGGCATACGTTGTCTTTGATCTACCTTCGTATACCTGAGATAACACATTTCCCTTCCATTTATGTTGGATTCACCGCTTGTAGATATCGGGCGATTCTTTGGGACGAGGCAATATTGCTCTGAAAAGGGGAAGGATCCGTTGGCCTCTGGCTTGAGGGGCGATGGAAACGAGGGAGATCAGAACTTGCGATGTGAAGGAGCTTTTGATGGCGCTGGTCGGGCTCGTATCTCTGAAGAGGGGGTATTTCCCGAATCAACTGTCCCTGGAGCAGTTGATTCCCGACCGGTAATTCCTTTAGCGAGCATGTCGTGCATGATGTTGGCTCTTCTAAGGCCACAGGGAAAAATAAATAGGAGTGTACTTTGACTTCGAGAAAGTTTGCCATCTCCATTTTGCGGTGAGTTCATGCATAGTTCACATGTATCTCGTGTCCTCCTCCCTCTATTGATCCTTCCTTGAGCAAGCCTGCGATGGGCTTAGGTCTGAACTTCTCCATCAAGGGGCCAAGCTCCAGAATATTCGGGATGAGGTCGAGTCCTATAGGCTCCTCAACGAGGAGAAGAAAGTCGAGCTGCAGTATTGGCGATATGAGTCGCATCGGAGCTCGAACTATGAGAGCTATTTGGCGGAGCAGGTAATTTTCTAGTAGTGTGTGTTTCGCTCCTTTATGGCCTCGGGGTTGATTCCTCTTTGCCGTATCAGCTTCGAAAAAAGTCGGAGGCTCTGGATTACCTCAAAGGCGACGTCAACCGCATCAGAATTTCTTGCGGGGAGCTACAGGCTCCAGCGCAGGCACGAGCTTTGAAGGAGATGAATGCTTCGGCCAAGGTCCCTGCCCTCGAGGTCCAACTCTGATTGACTCAATAGAACACCAAAGTTTAAGCAGATATGATTGGAAAACTTGAATCAGACCTCTCGAAGGTCAGAGTCGAGATAATTAACGCCCGAGCGGAGGCGACGCTGAACTGAGCCATGGCCAGTCGTAAGATGGTGATTTTTATGAAGGATGCCACTGATACCCAAGCTAAGCTGAAGCAAACCATGGATCGGAAGTGAAGGATCAAGGAATATATCCGTTGCAAATCTCGGAGGGAGGTGTTCGAAGAAATCGGTGCAAAGGGCTTCGTTCTCTCTGAGGATCTGGCTCGAGCACGGGTAGATAAATGCAATGCTCAGTGGCTTCTCGTCGATGTTGCGGAGGGTGATTTTGTCAAGCTGTATCTCTTTAGTTCAGGGTGTAGATTTTGCTGTTTTGTAGCTTGGCTCTGAATATATGTAGGGCATGCATATAGATGGAGAATACGCTTTTTCTTGCGCACATGATATATAAGGAGAAGTTTTAAAGTTTTATTTCTTCTGTACCTCTTCCCTGCTGCTGTTTTTTATCAAGCAGGCTGGCCTTGGCATTTGGCAAGGTCCTTCTTAGTTCGGTACCGGTCGGACGGTCGCGGGGACCCCTAAGTATGATTCTTGATGTGAACAAGTGTTGGGCCTCCATGCTCGGCCTGGCTGTTTAGGCTTAGTTTTCGAGTTGGGCTTCAACTCGAGCTTTCATGTCTTTGCATTTTTTGTGCTCGTGCTTATGGGTGGTAGTCGCATTCATCCTGTGCCCTTGGGCATTTGCTATTTTGACTGTTTTGGATCCAGTCTCCGAGTCACATTGTGACTTCGAGCTCCAGTTAACCCTTAGGTTTTTCCTGCCAACATGGTCGAATGGTGACGACCCTTTGTGCTTCTAGGCTGAAGTGATCTTGTGGTCGTGTGGCCTGGGGATTTAGTTGGCTGATGATGGTATCTTCCGAGCCACGCCTTTAGGCATATTGCTTTTTAACTATTTTAGCGGCCCAGTCTCCGAGTCGTGCTGCGACTCAGGCTGCGATCGGCCTTTATGTCTCATCAAATATTTGAGAGATGATAGGGGCGCTTGTGCCGCGCCTTTAGGCGTGCTGTATTTTTCGGGTCCAGTCTCCGAGTTGTGTTGCGATTCGAGTTGTAATTGACCCTTAATTTGCCTTGAATTGGCGACGGCAGCGTTCATGTTGTGCCCACGTTCATGTTGTTCCCTTAGGCATATCACGGCTTCCAGGTCCAGTCCCCGAGTTGCGTTGCGATTCGGGCTGCGATCGACCGTTAAATTGCCTCGAGTCTCTTGGTAGCGATAATGGCGCTTGTGCCATGCCCTTAGGCATGTTGCACTTATCGGTTCCACTCTCTGAGTTGCATTGCGATTCGAGCTGTAATCGACCCTCAAATCTTATTGAGTATTTGGCGATGGTGGAACTTATGCTGCTTGGTCGTAGAGACCTTTTAATATGTGGCACCTAGGCTTTGTATAGTTAACTATTTTGGATCCAGTCTGCGAATCGGGTCACAATTTGAGCTCATTTTGATCCTCAAGTTGTCAAAATGCTTTAGCTGGCGATAATGGCTCTTACGCTATTTGGTCGTAGAGACCTTTCAGTATATGGCCTGTAGGCTTGCTTAGCTGGCGACAATGGTTCTTACGCTATGTTTTGCACGTGGGCATTGTATAGGCTTTGTATCCACTCATTAAGGTCTTTTTGTAATATTTTGCATGACCCGTCATCGGTTCCAGAGGAACCTCGATTTCAAGTTGTTGTCGGCTATGATTCTGGCACCTCGTAAGGTTCATAGCTCGTAGGTCGAGTAGATTGACGCTTTGTATTTTTGGAGCTGACATTGTCGGGGCTCATTTTTGCATGTGGAGGGAAGCCTGTTTTAACCGATTCTTTCCGAAGTATATAGGAGTGATGACCTGTAATTTTTTAGCAATAGACGGGTGTCCCAGAGTCGCGTTTTTAGGTTGTGTCAGCCGTTTCGACCGTAGCCATTTTTGATCCCTTAGTGATAGTTTAGGCATGCACGTTGAGGGAATGCCCTTTAGGGATTCTTACAAATGCGACGTATAGCCTAAATATCGAAATTTTCATGCATGTTGAGGTCTTACAGTTTTATCATGCCTGTTGAGGTCTTACAGTTTGTCATGCCTGTTGAGGTCTTACAGTTTTTAGAATATATCTGGTTGTGAAAAGGCTGCCCGTTAGGGTCTTAAAATTTTGGATTTTTCCAACTGTATGGCGATTGACAGCAGTTTTCGAGTCATCGAGTATGTTCAAGCTTGAAGACAGCTTCTCGTGAGCTCGGAGTTGCCTTCCAAGGGCTGGATAAGCCCGGAGTTTCGACCTTGGGGTCGTGCGAGTTGTCAGATTGCTTATATCAGATTTTTCAATATATCGAGACCTATCTGATGGAGAAGTGTTTGTCGCGAATGCGCGGAAATAATATTTCTTAAAATGTGAAATGCTAAAGAGATGTTCTTTATTCCTTGGAGCAGACATAGGTTATGATGGGATGCCGAAAATACACATATATTCTTCGTTGATCAGCATAAATACAAGCTGTAAATACATGTTATCTCATTGTTATGAGCTCGGCCCGCACGGGTTTGGCTCCCCCGATCATTTGATCTGCTTTGTATGGTTCTATATCGAAGCCTAGCCTACCATTTGTTGGCCCTTCCGAGGGGATGATGCCCTTTTAAGAAAAACCCCTTGTGTGTCGCCTGACTATAGATGAAGGAAGCCCAACGATATCGTCGTAACCCTTTCTGGAGGGCAAGTTGCTCTGCTAATAATCTTGTCGGTGGACCTATGGGTTGCAAACCCAATCGAGGAAAGAGAATTCAGCGGATCCTGCAGGGGCCTCAGATCTCTTAGTGGAGTTCGGGATTTGTGAATGCCTTGGCGGACTTCCTGCATGTAGGTTAGTACAAAGAGAAAAGACAATCGAAGGAGTGGAGTGGTTCTTCCTTGTTGCGGGATACGTAGGCGCCGTTTCGAGATTTGGCGCTGGCGCCGGCGGCTGGTTGGATGGTACGCTGCCCTACTAATAATTTTGCTGGGGGGCCCTCCTTCGGGCTGGCAGCAAGTTCGACGATAGAGAGTCTGGCTGATTCCGTAGAGACCTCGGGTCTCCAAATGGAGTTTGGGATTTCTGAACGCCTTGGTTGGCTGCTTGCACGTAAGTCAGTAAAAGAGGAAAGGAACAATAAAGGGACAAAGTAATCCTCCCTTGCCGCAGGGTGTGTAGGTGACATCTTCGAGGCTTGGTCCTTTATCGCCATCCTATGGCGCGAGCTCTAATACAGCCTTTTGCTGCGTTCAACTAGGCTTAGTTGAATATACGATTCTGTTTGCCTTTGGATACCTAAAAGGGCGGAGGAAACGACGCCCGCGGCTGGTTATATGGTGAGGGGCTTCCTCCTGCCGCCTGTGGCTTTTCGACGGATGCCTTGGTTCTACCTTTGTCGGGAGTCCCATATGTTTGGCAGAGCGGTGTTGGAATCGCCTTAGGGTAGTGTACCCATTGTCGTTCGAATAACATGCCCGCACTTCGCGGGCTCAGCGTCTCGGTCTGTACCCAAGCGAGCTGTATGAAGGGAAGCTATTTTCTTGATAGTTGCAGCGACCGGCGTCTGGAGTCTATCAATGGTTGAAGTGTGGGGGTGATTCGGTTCGTCGGTCCGAACTGCCCTATTGGCTTTGGCCCGATGCCATTTGCGTGACTAGTCAAATCATCTACACTCACGGTCACTCTTCATTTTTAATAAGATAAACGAGGAACAAGAGAGGTTACCAATGTGTCAGAATGAGACTGAGGTAAAGTCCAGGCGTCTCTCCCTTCAGATGTAGGGGTACTCTTTGGGTACATTTCCCGGATTCGCCGCCCTGGCGGTGGATACTTTCTTGCTATATTTTCCGAAACTTTGAAGGGTTTCATCGCCTTTTTACTGCTGTGGCAATATGTTGTGGCTTGTCATCTTTACTTTTCCTGGTTTCCTTCCTTCCTGACCGCTCGATGATACTTAGTGGCGATCCCCATCGAACAGCACAGTCGTTGTTCTCCCAAGCTGGCGGCCTCGTCACCCTGTGATTCATGCGTCGAGCCGTATTTCTTTTGCAGGGGTTTTGGTTGAACGGGTCCAGGTCGTCGGTGCTCCCGGCTTCGCTTATGGTGGTCACGATATTTGATGTAGCGATGTGGAAATCACGCCCGACTGGGCGGGGTTTCTTTACTAGTGGCGATTTGTTGAACCTGGTTCCATTGGAAGTCATTCAAGGATGCCGCCCTCGGGCCATATCCCTGCCGTTGTGAGGTAGGTTGCACCTCAAGTCATTCATTTCACTTGACGCGCATGGGTGTATCTCAATCTGCATTGCATCATCTTCTTTTTCGGGGGTCTGCTCGAATATACCGAGCCCGATGAGGTTCCTGGATGGTTCCTTACGGTTCTGATTCAAGGCTGACACTGAGTGCGGTTTTTCAACTTGCCCTCGGTCGGATACCTGATATATATTTGCTTAAAATGTCCTGGAGCTGTCGGATGTGCCTTGTTTAGGCTTAGGGCGAAGGCCTGTGCTGTCCAACCATTCGAAATTGGGAGCGATCTCATTCGTCCTATCGGGGAAGGGGTGTGTCTCTTCGTGATATTTAATTCCTTCCTTGTTCGGCCTTGGTTGTGCCAGGACTTTTTGGTATTGTTTTGTCGATACGGGTGTGTGCTTCCGCGGAAGACCACGATGGCATGGCGAGCAAGTCCGTAAGGCCAGATGCCAGGCGGCGGCGTAGTGTCACGGTTTCTTTTGGGAGAGTGTCTTTGAGGTTCCTCAGAGAGAAGGGTTTGTACCCGTCATTTTGGGGATTGCTGCCTTTAAACGGCCACGTGAGGGTGGAGGAGTGCATGTAGGGAGCCAAGGTCCTGTCATAACTGGGGAGTTCTGGTGTTCCGGGTTTCTACGGGGCGAGTTCCGGAGCTATTTCCCCGAGAGGGGATTGTTGCGGAAACTCCCACTAGCTTGATCTAATCTTTTTGAGAAGATTCCCCAGTGTCTCTGTCGCGCCAGGGTCGGTCACCCATTCGTCGTCATTTGACCTCTCGGATTCCGACTCATCGTAAGAAGATGTCCCCGTTGTTGCTGTGTCGGGAGTCTTCGGGCGATCTTGCAGCTGAGTGATGGCCAGTTGTTGTTCCTCCAACATTTCAAGGATAATATGAAGATTAACTTCCCATTCCAACCGGGCCGGGGTTTTTTGAGCTTTCTATTGGTGAGTGGGTTGTATGCTATCATTGGTGCGTGGGTCTTCGTCGACTTATCGCACGCCTCGCAAGCTGCGTCCACTTGACTCGACCCAAATGCGTTATCAGGGTCATGTGGAGTCGCATCAAACGCTGAAACAGCCATACTACTTCCGTTGTGGTTCTCAGGGTAGTCATTCTCGATTTTGCTCACCGAGCCAGAAATTAACCTGAAATCGAAAGATTTTGGACAAGAAAAGAGTGAAGGATAGCGTGCGTTTACGTGACGAAACCAGTAATAAAATAATCGCTATTATTTTTAGCCCCACGGTGGGTGCCAAACTATTTACCTTGAAAATGGTATCAACAATTAAATTTGTAAATGAAATTCTAAAAATACGTGATCTATTCCCAAGCTAGTTTTGACGGTAGTTTGTATCAAGACTACTCGGTATAATGATAGAATAGGAGTTAAATCAAGGCAGTAAGCAAACCGAAGGGGCCAGCTGGTCGGACGCAGAGTAAGTCGATGGAGGCCTCAGGGCCGAGGCTCGAGCTGGGATCGTGCTGTCGGGGATAGTCGGGGAAGGGATAACTAGTGAAGATACGATTAAGTAAGGCTCCTTATGACCATTGCACAACTAGACGTGTGTAGAACAAGTAAGAGAATAATGAACGCGAGGGGCCTCGGGCCAATAAGAACAAATGGTTTAGAAGAAAAGAGAGAGAGGGAGAGAGAGAGAGAGAGAGAGATATTATTCCACTTATGGAGAAATGGAGAAACATCCAAACCTTTACAAGGTGGAGCGAGCCCCCTTTATATAGGAGGGGAGTCTCGGTTAAAAATATATGGAGAATAAATGCAAAGTACGGTTATGGGATGGATTGACATGATGCCACAACATAGGCTCTAGGTAGGCCGGGTTTGTCAGATATAGTCGTGTGCCTAGAGGGTTTCTTCCTCTGTCCTAGATTCGTCCTTTGTTTCCTCCAAATCGGACTTCGACGAGCCCCGACCTTGAGAGTTCGATCGCGATCTCTTGCTCTCGATACCCCAGGACATGCTTCTGAAATGTGTGGACAATGACAAATCGAGCCTTCCGATTTCGCCATATACATGATGCATATCAAGTCATTAACTGTAATATGTAAGTTTAAGTACAAGACTAATTTACTTTCTTTGAAATTGAGTATGACATAAATTATTATATATTTGAACTTGGTGGAAATACGCTTGAATTTTATGAGAAGAGGCTTGTGAATGAGTTTAATATTTCTTCTTCGGTCTAATGAGTTTTCATGTGATAAATTGCAAGAATGTAAGTTTTGTTATTTGATGGGAAATCATTCCTCCAGTCATGTTGATTGTGAGCCTGTAAAAGTGCTTGCTTCTAGTAAAGAGGATACGCATGATTATTGCGACATTAGTCTTCAAATACTCTTTCATGAACCTGTCTATGACGCTTTCTCTAATAGTTTGAGCAATTATGCAGAATCCATTGATGTTACGAATATTATTGAGGAAATTTATAATCATGAGCTTGAATATATTGAAAATTTTATTTTGGAATTTATGGGTTCTTCTAACCTTTTCTTGAATTTATGTGCTTCTTTGAATAGCTTACATATACAAGAATTCATGAAATTTGTAATTGATACTGGGCTATATCATAAAAGTGTCTTATTTGATAAATGTGTTAGAGAAACTTGTTTTAAATGGATGTATGATCAATCTTTCATAATTTCATTGTCATGCATATCTTTTGACTAACTTAAGAGAGGTATTAATAGGACAAATCTAAGTAGGCATAAATTTTATTGGAATGATGATGTCCCTATGATTAATAAAGGAGTATTTACACCTATTAGGCTTAATTGGGTTAAGTGGACACATGGTCACTATCTTGTTTCATTCTTACCATTTTTTCAGATTATTGGATGCCATTTTTTAGTGCTTGACTTCGTTTTCTTGCAAGGTCGAAATTCGACGATGAATTTCTTCAAGAAGAGGGGAATGATAGTATCCCAGGAAGCTCAAATCTATTCAAGGAAAAATATGAAGCTTTGGAATCTCAAATAGGGCCTTTAAAAAGATCTCAAGCAAAAAAATTGCAAAACAAGGTCATTGAACTTCAGGAACGGAAGGAAGAGCTTAAGGATATGAGTTATATAGGTGTTACAATATTTTATGGCTCAAATTCATGCGCAAGAAGATGTAGATTAGATCTCAAGAAATATCCTCTGAAGAAGGTCCAAATCAGCCACTATTGGACCAATTTAGCACCTAAAATGTGTCCAAACTTGCAGCCCACGAAGTCCAACATAAAACTACATTTTTATAGCATAAAAGAACTTACTTGATGTCCAAGAATTATACAATAGTCATGCTAGATGTTGAGTGAAAGTTGGTGCCATGTTGCTTACAAATTTCATTCAAGATTCTATCAAAAATTGGTTTGAGACTTATTTCCATATATTATGAGACTATATTTATTGTTTTCCTATTTTGTTAAGATTATGTTTTCCTTCTCCTAAGATTGTTGGAATTACTTTCCAAGAATGACTTGGTTTTTGCTTCCTAGTATTTTACTTCTCCTAAGGTAGTTGGACTTGTTGTCCAAAGTAGTTTAGGAATTTATTTCCTTGTTTCTTAGGTAGAATTTCGTGACCCCTCTATATAAAGGGGTATCTTCTTTATTTCTAGACTTGGATTATTCAGATTATTAACAATAAAAATTATGAGATTTTTCTTGCACTCTTGTGTGTGGCTACTCTTAGATTTATTCTTCAACCGTCAAGATTCAACTTAAGGTGGTAAGATTAAACCATTTTTGAAATCTTAGATCACTTCTAAGTATTCAAGAAAGGTGATAAGTTTTGGCTTATTGTCGTTCTTGTTTTTTTAAAGGGTCAGATTTCAAAATCTACATCTTGTTTTTAAGTCTCTACCAAAGGGTATTAGTTCTTCGTTAGCTAATTATTTCTGTTAGGATTAAACTTCAAGAATAGACTTCTTGAATACAAGAAAGAGTTTCTTGAATTCAATCTATCTTTATTTTCCGTCCGTTTTTGTTTCTTTATTTTCTTTTAGCTTCCGCACGTTTCTTGATTTTCTTGTTTTTCTTTAGTAATGTCACGACCCGGAATTCCCACCCTCGAGAGTCATGATGGCGCCTACTCATGGAAGCTAGGCAATCAACGTATTTTAGAATTATTAACTCGTTTATTAGTCCTTTTTAATAAGTTAAACTAACATGTGATCAACAGTGAAGCATTAACGATAAATAAAAACAAGCGGAGACTTAATCTGATAAATTAACCATAACCAGTATCACTACGCCATCATACATCTCTACCTACAATCTGGTGTCATAATATCACGGACTGTCTACGAATACTACATACAAATGTCTGAAAGAAAAGTACTGGCTGTCACGGAAGTAGATGAAAACAGAATACATATAAAGATAGAAGAGAACGTCGGGTCTGCGGACGCCTGCAGGACTACCTCGGGATCTCTAGCTGGACTGAAGGTAGCCACCCAATGCTACTATCCAAAAGATGCCGCTCCAGGATCTGCACATAGTGCTGAGTGTAGTATCTGTGAGCACGTGATTTTTGCCTTGCATGAATTACTCCTACAGAATTCATAGATTTAGGATTTTTCCCTTTATTATTTAATTTTTATGAATTAATTGCATAATTTCCATGTCTATTTGCATTTCTGTGTGTGCATTTTAAATTTAACATAATGCATAAAAAATATACAAAAAAAAGTATTGCATTTGCATTTAGGATTTAATTTTATATATCTTATGTTAATTAGTATCTAGGGTTTTACAAAATACAAAAATCACAAAAATTGATTTATTTTGCTTTGTTTAATTTGTAGCTTTGAATTTTGTTAGTTTTCCTTTAATTTGGTATCTAATTAATTGAGTTAAGTATTAATTAGAGCTTAATATAGTTTGTTAGGATTGATTTAGGTTTTTAGTTTTTAATTTAAAAAGAAAAGAGATGAAAAAATGAAAAGAAGTTGAGTCCTTGATAAAAATGCCCAAATATTGGGCTGGCCCAAACTAAATTCCCCCCAGTCATCTAGCACTCGTCACCCAACCAGGCCCAAACCCCTAAACCCGTCCAAAACCATCAAATACCTGGTCCAAACCCATACCCGGTCCGGCTCACCAAAACGACGTAGTTTAAACACCAAACTACGTCGTTTCGTTGATCCCCCATCACTAAACGACCAACCTATCCCAGTCTCTCATTTAATTAATCCAAAACCTAATCCCCTTATCCTCTCAAATCCCCGTTTGTCTCCACCACAGCTCCACCGCCCAGAAATCGCCTTATGGCGGTGGAGCACCTCCAAATTCTGCCAAATATTGACCCTACGACCTACATCACCTCCTCGTTCTTGCTCTAATGTTAATTTCACCAAAAGACCACCCGATTTGGCGAAATTTCATATCTAGAAAATAAAAATACGAACTTTTTCTATTTTTGCCCAAATTTTCGGTTTAAACCATCAATTCATATCAAAACATGTATGGATACCTCAGTTTTCCAACAAGGGAGTTTGTTCTTGAATATCAAAAGCCTTCTCTCTTGGATTTGTTTGAATTTCGGGAGAACAGCCTTCGAGTGTTCCAATTTCTTCGAGCCTCTGTTTTACTTCTTTTGACACATGGTGGGGATTATTGCATGAATTATTAGCTACGAACGAAGGTTCGGCTAATATCCGTGTCACAATTCTCACCATTTGGTCAAGCTTTGGATTCGCTGGAGTTCAAGTTCGAGTCAAAGTCGTCTTTGTTCTTGAGGACTTCGAAGTTTATCTGGGGCTCCATCGGTACTCTTTTATTCCTTTTCTTTCTCACCTTAATGCTCAATTGTTAGCCATGAACTCTCCCTCTTTCTTGTTTAGCCTGAGTCAGAATTGCTGGTCATTAATTTAGTGTTAATTTACTTTTTTTTTTACTCTTTTAAAAATGTCCTATTAAAAAAAAAGAAGAAAAAAGAATTGAATAATTATGATTGCTCAGTTTTGATTTGGGCTGCCTTCTGTTTAATTTTGTTTTGGATTGAGCTTGGGGTTTTGTCAGTACCGGCCATTGAAAGAAGGTCTAATTTTTGAAGCTTGTCCGTTGGCCCAACTTTGGGGCTGGGTCATTGGGTTAAATTGACCTATACCCATTTGATATATTGAAGGTAAAAAACAAGGTCACAGAGGGGTAATTGGGGTAATTTACATAGAGAATCTTTCCCTAACCATCCAAGAAACCCCTAGAAACTTATATTAAGGGCTTTTAATTAAATTTCAAATTTTAACTTGATAAACAAGTCAAAAAATGAGGGGCTAAAGTGCAAAAGAAAATGTGCAGGGCTGCCCTAATAGCTGGCCTATAAAGGCATGCCTTCCTTGCTTTAGAAGTCATATTGGAGAGCCTAAAATTTGAGAGAGCCTACAGAATTTAGAAAGCTAAAAGAGCTGGAAAAAAATTAAAAATACAGAGAATTCCAAAGTGCTGAATATCCTGAAAATCCAAACAATGGAAAATCCTAAAAGATATTGTTCCATTGACTCCTATTCTTGATTTTTTTTTGTGTGAAATTTCTCCTAGTGTTTGAAACAATTTTGAGTATTTGGTAGTTGAAATAAACTAAAATCAAATCTAGGGAGTTCTTCTGGGGTTGGAGTCTATTCCTGAGTTTTCTCCTAAGCTGGAGCAATTCCTGCGTAGCTGATAGTGGATTGATATTGTTTTTAGGCTGTTTATTTCATTTTTTCTGGGTTCAAAACTGGTTGAAAATTGCTGATTGTTGCTCTGTACTTGCTGATCCTTATCCTTTTCCTTTGTTTCTTCTACATCCAGGTATTCTTCAGCTCTATGAATGCCACTTGAAGTGTGATTTGAAGCAGAAGTTCGAAAACATGAAATAAAATGTGATTGATTGTTGAAATGCATCTGTTCTTCTTTCAATTCGGCAAATAGCCTGTAATATATAAATGTTGACAGACGTACTTGTAAAAATGGATTGTAGGTGATTTTACCTTAGATTGCTGGTTGTCAAAAATGAATGTTGATTGTCACAAATGGATTGTTAAAAATGGATTGTAGCTCATAATAGCTTGGAATATGTTGTTTTCTCAGGATTTGTTTATAATATGTTGAAGTCACTGCTAGTACCTTGGTCTTAGGTGTTTTATTTTAGATTTGTTCTTGAGTTTGAATCCAAGCTAGTTTAGTAGCATGATAGAATATGAAAATTGTTTAAGATTGGATTTCATGATTAGAACTATTATGTGTTCAGTTTCAGTAATGATTCCTAGACGGATGTTTAGTTGTATGTTAAACATACATTGAGGTTGAATACACTGTTTACAAGGATGCGTTGTTAACTATTTTAAATCAGTTGTTTAGCTCAAATAGATCAGATTTTGGGGATTCTATTAATTATATTGAATCAGAATTTTAGCTCCTAAAGTCCTAATATTGGATACAGTGTTTACATGGACGCATTGTTTAGTTTCAGTTTGGACTGGCATTAATGTTAATAAGCAGGCCTGCATCTAGGATCCATAAGCCCCAAATTATGGATTCATATTTTTAGTCTCTTCATTTAAAAATACAGCTTTGGTCTGGTCCACAAAAGAATCCTGGCCCATCAGTTTTCAAGTAGTTCAAATTTTAGTAAGCCTTTTTGATTAATTTGTTATATTGGAGGCGAGCCATAATTAGATAACAAATAGCTTATGGCCCTCCTACTTCTAGGTTGAATATCCTTTAAAAACAAATTGAGGCGCCGCGCCAAATAAACTTCACAAATTGCGTGGCCCCCCCTTGAATTATATCTTTAAAATCTTTAGAACTCGGGATGTTCCATTTAGTGAATTTTCATGGCATCCCGCAAAGTTAACAACGCGTTAGTTGCTTTAGGCGCGTCTTTTAATAATATTACCTTCTTAAACTCGAGTGTGCATTTCATGTGACCCAAATCCAAATTCTAAAATGTCGAATAAAATATGTTTTAGATTGTGGGTGCATTTCATGTGACGCGATCCAAAGACACATTTTAAGCGAAGTTCAATTTTCCTTAAAATTAATTAAAAGCGGTAAATAATTTAAAATTGCACTATAGGTTGAAACAAGTATTAAAATCAGGTAATAGGCCAATTATGATAGTTTAAGCGACCGTGCTAGAACAACGGAATCCAGGGGTGCCTAACACCTTCCCCCGGATTAACAGAATTACTTAGTCAGAATTTCTGGTTCGCAAACATCACTTGGAAAGTCGAAAACTTCCTCGATTTGGGATTCAAGATAAACCAGTGACTTGGGAAACCAAAAACCAAACCTATCCCAAGTGGCAACTCTGATCATTAAATAATTCCATTTCGAATAATGTCACTTAAAGTGGAAAAACTCCCTTATACACTATCTTCCGTGGTGGGTGTGTAAAAAAGGAGGTGTGACAGTATCAGCACAACTGACCCCATGTGTTGGTAAGTACCTGGCCTAACCCCGGCGAAGTAGTGACGAGGCTAGGACCAGACTACCAAATAAACCTGTTCAGTTATATAATATGCAGCGGAAAATAAAGTGGGAATAAAAAAGTAAAGATGGGAGGGGGTACATGCTGCAGAGGGGGATATCAATACGAACAGTAATTTAAGTGAAAGGCATAAGGAACAACTTAGAATCTACAGCAAAGCAATGAAGAACTCGCAGCCAATCTATATATAACTTGTAATTTCTATTGTTACGGTGCGCAACCCGATCCAAAACATAATAATACTATTGCGGCGTGCAACCCGATCTATATCATTTATCATGGTTGCAGTATGCAACCCGATCCATATCATTCATCACTGTTGCGGCGTGCAACCCGATCTAATTATATCACTGTTGCAGCGTGCAACCCGATCCAATTATATCATTGTTGCGGCATGCAACTCGATCCAATTCTATCATTGTTGCGGCGTGCAACCCGATCCGCATATACAGTTCAATACCAATTCACAAATAGAGTCCCGGCAAGGGATCAATAAAGACACAACGCTATTCCGGCAAGAGAATCGACATTATAAGTAAATATATCCCGGAGGGAGAAACAGCTATAACCAAACTTGTTCCAACATCTAACTACCTCAACTAACACCAATACTCCATCATAAGTAATTTCCATGAGAATATTCATAATCCTTGCTCAACACAGAGAATCATCAACTTAAACATCCGTATTATTATTTAAGAACACAACAAATTTCAATTTAAGACTCACGGTCATGCTTGACACCAACGTGTAGATACTCGTCACCATGCCTATACGTCGTACTCAACAAGTAACATGTAGCAAATAGGATGCAACTCCTAATCCCTCAAGCTAGGGTTAGACCAAACACTTACCTCGAACTTACACGGCCAACTTAAGCCTCAAACACCGCTTTTCCTTTTGAATTCGACTCCAAATTGATTGTATCTAGACATAATCGACTTAATAACATCAATAAATTCTAAACAATCCAATTCCAGTGCTTAATTATAGTTTCCTAACATTCTTCCCAAAAGGTCCCCCCGGGCCCGCTTGGTCAAAACACGGGATTCGGACCAAAACACTATCACCCATTTACTCACGAGCCCGAATATATAATTAGTTCCAAAATTCGACCCCAAAACGAGGTCTAAATCCCAAATATACAAAAAGCCCAAATCCCAACCCTTAAGAAAATGATTTAAGCCTAAAAATCTAATGGGTGTTAATGGAAATTGAACAAAACCAGTCTAAGATTACATAACTATAGATTTGTAGTGAAATTCTCTTTCTAAAATCGCCCAATTTGGAGTTTGGAAGAAGAAGTTATGAAATTTTGGTTAAATCCCATTTTGGCTTCTATTTTAAAATCACTGGACAGACCTTCATCGCGTTCGCGATGGGTCTGTCGCATACGCGATGGGTCAAGCCAATTATCCATCGCATTCGCGTTCGTCGGCTCGCATTCGCGGAGCTTTAACTCCTCGAGCCTTTGCATTCACGGGCCAGTGGCCGTGTTCGCGTAGCCCAAAATTTCATTCCCTACCCAGGCCCAAAGACCTTCATGTTCTCGATAGCAGGTCCGCGTTCGCAAAAGGAAACACCCCCAAAGCTTCGCGTTCACGTCTTTTATCTCACGTTCGCGTAGAAGGAGATTTCGTTCATCATGAATAACCCTTCACGTTCACGAGAGTCCTTCCGCGAACGCGAAGATGAACATACAAGAACACCAGAAACTGAAAAACCTGCAACTTTTATGAGTTCAAAAACCTTCCGAGACCTATCCGAAACTCCCCCAAGCACTCGGGGCTCCAAACCAAACATGCATACTAATTCAAACACATCATATGAACTTATCCGTGCAATCAAATCGCCAAAATAACCTCTTAAACAATGAATTTAGCATAGAAATCTAAGAAAAATCTCAACACTTTCAAAGTACGAATTTTCACAACTACGGGTCTGAATTACCTCAAACGACTTCCCTTTCTTATCAAATTTCACAAAATCATAATATTTCACATATAAGACCTGTACCGGGCTCCGAAACTAGAATACAGGCCAGATACCATTGAATTCTAAATGCATTTCATTTCCAAAACTCATAAAAAATTCCAGAAAATAATTTTCTTTAAAAATTCATTTCTCGGGCTTGGGACCTCAGAATTCGATTCCGGGCATATGCCCAAGCCTATCCTGAATAATCCTGAACTTGTCCAAGGCATCTTGAACCAGATCTGTACCCAACAACCGAGCCTCTCCTGGCTCAAACCGTCCAACCGGTGACCAACACCGCCTACCATACAAAGCCTCATAACGAGCCATCTGGATACTCGACTGGTAGTTGTTTTTGTAGGAAACCTCTGCTAAAGGCAAAAACTGATCCCACGAGCCTCAAAGTCAGCGACACAAGCTCGGAGCATATCCTCCAAAATCTGAATAGTCTGCTCGGACTGCCTGTCCGTCTGAGGATGAAATGATGTGCTCAACTCAACCCGTGTGCCGAACTCTCGCTGAACTATTCTCCAGAAATGTGAGGTATACTGCATGTCTCGATCCGAAATGATAGACACGAGCACACCATGAAGATGAACAATCTCCCGGATATAGATCTCAGCTAACCTCTCGGAAGAATAGGAGACTGCCACAGGAATGAAATATGCTGACTTGGTCAACCTATCAACAATAATCCACACTACATCGAACTTCCTCTGAGTTCGTGGGAGTCCAATAACGAAGTCCATAGTAATACACTCCCACTTCCACTCAAGAATCTCAATCTTTTGGAACAGCCCACCAGGTCTCTGATGCTCGTACTTAACTTGCTGACAATTCAAACATTGAGCCACATATGCAACAATGTCCTTCTTCATTCTCCTCCACTAATAATGCTGCTGCAAATCCTGATACATCTTCGTAGCGCCCAGATGAATGGAGTACTAGGAACTATGGCCTCCTCTAAAATCAACTCTCGAAGTCCATCCATATTAGGCACACAAA
This sequence comes from Nicotiana glauca, assembly GCA_026770625.1. Classification (NCBI taxonomy): domain Eukaryota; kingdom Viridiplantae; phylum Streptophyta; class Magnoliopsida; order Solanales; family Solanaceae; genus Nicotiana; species Nicotiana glauca. The sequence goes on along the minus strand of MU732669.1, from coordinate 33,030 downwards.
CTCGACCCCGCAATCTCAAAACTCCAACATCACCTAAGGTAACGTGCTTGGAACCTCCGTATTGCACCATGTCCCTAAGGACACACAAAAGAGGATCATCATACTACCGATCTCAGATACGCCCCAACAAAGAAGAACGTGCAACTGTGCAAGCTAACACACAACTGGGATAAAAAAAACATCCAACCTCATGAACTGATTGGCCAAAGACTAAACATCCAAAGCAAACCGACCATAATATAAGCAAGATTGCCCATACTGGCCGACTTCCCACTCAAAGCATCGTCCGCCACATTGGCCTTTCCCGAATGATATAAAATGGTGATATCATAGTCCTTTAATAGCTCCAACCACCTTCTCTGCCTCAAATTCAACTCCTGCAGCTTGAACAAATACTGCAGACTTTTATGATCCGTGAACACCTCACATGCCACGCCATAAAGATAGTGCCTCCAAATCTACAACACAAGAACAATGGCTGCTAACTCCAAATCATGAACCGGATAACTCTTCTCATGAATCATCAACTGCCGCGAAGCATAAGCAATGACCTTGCCATCCTGCATCAACACCGCACCAAGTCCAATACGAGATGCATCATAATAAACTGTATATGGCCCTGAACCTGTGGGTAAAACCAACATTTGTGCCATAGTTAAAGCTGTCTTGAGCTTCTGAAAGCTCGCGTCACACTCGTCTGACCACCTGAACTAGGCACCCTTCTGGCTCAACCTGGTCATCAGGGATGCAATATACGAAAACCCCTCCACAAACCGACAATAATAGCCTGCCAATCACAAGAAACTCCAGATCTTTTTAGCTGATGCTAGTCTAGGCTAGTTCTTGACTGCCACAATCTTCTTCGAATTAACTTGAATACCCTCTGCTGATACAACATGACCAAGAATGCAATTGAACTCAACCAGAACTCACACTTTGAAAATTTAGCATACAACTGACTATCCCTCAGAATCTGAAGAGCCACTCTAAGATGTTGCTCGTACTCTTCCCGGCTGCAGGAATAAATCAAAATATCATCAATGAAGACTATCATAAACGAATCCAAGTAAGGCCTGGACACTCGATTCATCAGATCCATAAAAGATGATAGGGCATTTGTCAAACTAAATGACATCACCAAGAACTCATAATGCCCGTACCGAGTGCAGAAAGCTGTCTTAGGGACATCGGATGCCCTAATTCTCAAATGATGGTAGCCAGATCTCCAGTCAATCTTCAAAAATACCTTGGCACCCTGAAGCTGATCAAACAAATCATCAATCCTCGGCAACGGATATTTATTCTTGATTGTAACCTTGTTTAACTGCCGGTAATCAATACACATTCACATTGATCCATTCTTCTTCTTAACAAACAGCACTGGCACACCCCAAGGCAAAACAATAGGTCTAATTAAACCCTTTTCAAGAAAGTCTTGCAACTACTCCTTCAACTCTTTTAGCTAGGGCAGGGCGATACAATACGGTGGGATAGAAATGGGCTGAGTGCCCGGAGCCAAATCAATGCAGAAATCAATATCCCTGTCGGGTGGCATACTCGGCAGGTCTGAAGGAATTAGCTCAGGGAACTCATGAACAACAGGCAGAGAATAAATAGAAGGAACCCGGCACTAGACTCACGAACATATGACAAATAGGCCAAACACCCCTTCTCGACCATACGCCGAGCCTTCACATAAGAGATAATACTACGGAATGACCAGGAGTCCTTCTCCACTCTAAATGAGGTAAACCCGATAAGGCTAAGGTCACAATCTTGGCATGAAAGTCCAAGATAGCATGGTAAGGTGATAACCAGTCCATCCCCAATGTGACATTGAAATGAACCATGCCCATAAGTAACAAATCTACACAAGTCTTAAGACCCCCAATCACCACTATACAAGAGCAATAGACTCGATCTACCATAATAGAATCACCCACCAGTTAGACACATATACAGGGGCACTCAAGGAATTACTAGGCATGACCAGATACAGTGCAAAATAAGATGACACATAGGAGTAGGTAGACCCCGGATCAAATAAAACTGAAGCATCTCTGGCACAAACAAAAATAGTACCTGTGATAACTGCATCGGAAGCCTCAGCATCAGGCTTAGCTGGAAGAGCATAACATCGGGGCTGTGCCCCACCACCCAAGACTACATCTATGGGATAGCCTGTAGCTGGCTGGCCTCCACCTCTAGCAGTCTAAGCTCCACCTCTAATATCTCTACCTCCACCTCTACACCCACCCCTAGCTAGCAGAGCGGGCAGTGGAACACACGGTGCCTAAACCACAGCACGGGAACCGTGCTGCTGCGACTGAGTACACTAATCTCGGACAAGCCCTCCAGGTATGACCATACTCACCACACTCAAAGCATCCACCTGAGTGTCGCGGCTGAGGATATTGAGACTGACCCTGGAAACCTAAATAACCCCTAAAAAACTCTGGAGTCGCGGTGCAGTATGCTGCTGATCAGAATACTACATATGAGAACTACGACCACCTGAAGCACTATGAGAAACCTGAAGTGCTGACTGAAAGGGCCTAGGAGGATGGCCCCTACCATATGAATCCCTTCCTCCAGATGAGGCACCACTGAATCTGCCTGAATGACGAGGCCTCTTGTCCGACCCATGACCACCTCCCTGCGACATAACCATCTCCACTCTCCTGGCCACATTAGCTGCCTCCTGAAAGGAAATCTCACTCCTCGTCTCCCTAGCCATCTAAAAATGAATCGGCTGAATAGGTCCTTCAATGAACCTTCTCACTCTCTCTCTCTATCTTAGTGAGGAGTATGATAAGAGCATGACGAGCCAAGTTGATGAATCTGGTCTCATTCTGGGTAACAGTCATAGAACCATGCTGGAGACACTCAAACTGTCTCTGATAGGCCTCTCTCTGAGTGATGGGGAGAAACTTCTCCAGAAATAGCTGAGAAAACTGCTCCCAAGTCAAAGCTGGTGATCCGGTTGGTCTAGCCAAGAAATAATCTCTCCACCAAGTGTTGGCGGATCCCAACAAGCAAAAAGTAGCAAAATCGACCCTATTTGTCTCTACTATTCCCATGTTTCTGAGAACCTCATGACAGCTGTCGAGATAATCCTGGGGATCCTCAAAAGATGCAGCGCTGAAAATAGTAGTGAAGAGCTTGGTAAACCTGTCCAGTCTCCACAAAGCATCGGCAGACATAGTTGCTCCATCACTGGTCTGGGCTACCACACCCGGCTGAACTGCTCCAACTGGTTGAGCTGCTAGAGTCTGAAACTGGGGAGCCATCTGCTCCAGAGTGCGAGTAGTAGGAGTCTGGGCTCCTCCTCCATCCTGAGAGACGACTCGTGCTACAGGAAGCAAGCCTGCTCGGGTGACACTCTCCATAAGGCCCACTAGATGGACCAGAGCATCCTGGAGTACTGTTGTAGCAATAAACCCCTCTGGGACCTAAGCTGGGCCCACCAGAACTGCCTGGGCCAGAACCTCATCATCAAAGTCAACCTGAGGCTTGGTCACTGGTGTGCTGCTCTAGGCTGAGCTTTGCCCCTACCTCGGTATCGGCCTCGCCCTCTACCCCTCATGGGAGCTACTGCTGGGGGCTCGAGTTGCTGATCGGTGGATGAGGAAGCGCATGTTCTCGCCATCTACAAAAGAACATAGTAGAAATTTAATTAGCATTGAGAAACAAAACCGCACGACAAGAAAGAATAAATGTAAAGTTTTTCCTAACGCTGTAGCCTCTAGGGATAAATACAGATGTATCTGTACCGATACCTCAGACTCTACTAAGCTTGTCCGTGGATTGTGAGACCTATGTAACCTAGAGCTTGATACCAACTTGTCACGACCCGGATTTTCCACGTATTGTAGAATTATTAACTCATTTATTAGTCATTTTTAATAAGTTAAACTAACATGTGATCAATAATGAAGCATTAATAATAAATAAAAACAAGCAAAAGACTTAATCTGATAAATTAACCATAACCAGTACGACTACGCCATCATACATCTCTACCCAAAAATTTGGTATCACAATATCAGGGACTGTCTATGAATACTACATACAAATGTCTGAAAGAAAAGTACTGGCTGCCTTGAAAGTATATAAAATCAGAATATAAATAAAGATAGAAAAGAACGCTGGGCCTGCGGACGCTTGCAGGACTACCTCGGGATCTCTAGCTGGACTGAAGGCAGCCACCCAATGCTATTGTCCAAAAGCTGCCGCTCCAGGATCTCTACACAGTGGAGAGTGTAGTATCAACACAACCGACCTCATCTGCTGGTAAGTGTATGGCCTAACCCCGGTAAACTAGTGACGAGGCTAGGACAAGACTACCAACAAAACATGTGCAGTTATATAATATGCAGCAAAAAATAAAATAGGAATAAACAAGTAAAGATGGGAGGGGGTACATGATGCGTGGGGGATATCAATACCAATCGTAATTTAACAGAAAGGCATAAGGAACAGCTTAGAATCTACAGCAAAGCAATGAAGAACTCGTAGCCAATCTACATACAATTCGTATTTTTTATTGTTGCGGCATGCAACCCGATCCAAAACATAATAACACTATTGCGGTGTGCAACCCGATCCATATTATTTATCGCTGTTGCAGAGTGCAACCCGATCCATATCATTTATTACTATTTTAGCTTGCAACCCGATCCATATCATTTATCACTATTGCGCCATGCAACCCGATCCAATTATATCATTGTTGCGACGCATAACCCGATGCAATTATATCATTATTGCGGCGTGCATCCCGATCTACATATACGATTCAATGCCAATTCACAAATAAAGTCCCGGCAAGGGATCAATAAAGAAACAACGCTATCCCAGCAAGGGAATCGACAGTATAAGTAAATACATCCCGGCAAGGGAAAAACAGCTATAACCAAACTTGTTCAGACATCTAACTATAACGACCCGAATGGTCGTTTTGAGTTGTTAAAATTTGCTCGCCAATTCTCGGGCATGACTTACACCATGTGATGTATCATGACTTATGTAAATCATTGGTTTTGGTTTTCAGGATAATCAGAATGAACTTGGAAGAATAGTTCTCAGTTTGAAGCTTTAAATTTGAAAGGTTTGACCAAGTATTGACTTGTTTGTATATGATCAAGGATTGGAAGTTTTATAACTTGATTAGATCTGTTATGTGATTTGGGACTTAGGATCGTGATCAGAATGCATTTTGGAGGTCCGTGGAAGGTTTAGTCTTGAATTGGCGAAATTGGATTTTTGGCGTTTTCCAGTTAATAGGTGAGATTTTGACATAGTGGTCGGAATGGAATTACGGAAGTTGAAGTAGTTCCGTTGTTCCATTTGGGATGTGTGTGCAAAATTTTCTATCATTCGGATGTGGTTTGGTTGAGTTTTTTATCAAAAGCGTAAGTTAGAAGATTTTGGAATTCTTAGGCTTGAATCCGATGCAAGTTTGGTATTTTGATATTGTTTTGAGTTTTCCAAAGGTTTTAACAAGTTTGAATGATGTTATGGGATATTTTGGCATGTTTGGTTAAGGCCCCGTGGGCCTCGGGTAAGTTTCGGGTGGTTAACGGATCAATTTTGGACTTTGGACTTGGCAGTTTTTGCTGGTTTTTGGTGCAGACGAATTGTTCTTCGCGTTCGCGGTCAAGGACTCGCATTTGTGAAGGGTGTTTTAGTGTGATGATATTTTTTTTCTATGCATTTTTGATGATGAGAACACAAACGCGAAGGTGGAGGATTCACGTGCATCACGGACGCGAGACTGGGTCGCGTTCACGTAGAGGAGTAAGGTTGTTGGGCACCCCAGGCCCATGTGCTATGCGTTTGAAAAAGCCTGGTTTGGCGAAGCATCGCGTTCGCGTGGAATTTGTCCGCGATCGTGAATGGAAAAGTGGATAGGCAGTGAATTTGGACTACGCGAACGCGAGAGGCCAGTTGCCTTCGCGAAGAAGGTAATTTTACCCGGGGAAGAATTTTTAAAAGTGAGTTATGCGATTTTTGTTCTATTTTCTCCATTGTTGAGCGATTTTGGAGCTTTTGAGAAGGATTGAAGTGGGATTCAAGGGGGAACACTTGGAGGTAAGATTTTTCGGACTTAACACTCGATTCTAATAAGGATTCCACCTAATTAATCATGGAATTTAAGCCTAAATTGAAGAAACTAGGGCTTGGAAACTTAGACCTTTGACTGACGATTTGAAGAACCATTAGTGGTCGGATTTTGGAACTTTTGATATGTATGAACTCGTGGAGAGATAAGAAATCTAACGACGTGAATTTTATCAAATTCCAAGACATGGGCCCGGGGGTCGGGTTTTGGTAATTTCGGGATTTGCATTGCTTTTCGTTTTTTTTAGTGGGCTTCATCCCTTTAGAATAATTTAATGGTTATATTCTAGTTTTTGGTAGATTTGGAGCATTCAGAGGCTGATTCGCGGAGCAAATGCATTGCGAGCTAGATTTCGGGCCGAATTGAGGCGAGTAATGATTTTAAATGTTGTTCTGAGGGTATGAAACCCCGAATTGCACAATGTTGTGCTATGTTGAGGTGACACACACGCTAGATGACAAGCGTGGGGTCGTGCACCATTGGGGATTGTGACCTAGTCCATCCCGGAAGACTATTTTACTGCGTATTTGATAGCAAATTGTTTGATATTGTCATGTTTTTGGCTAAATGCCATATTTGGGCTTCGTGTCAACTGTTTGAACCCTTAGGGGATTTTTACTGATATATTTTCACTATTTGATTTCACAATTGTGCACAGTCATGCCATATTTTACTGGTTTCAAACTCAGCTATGTTATTCTGTTTAAAACACTTTAAATGATATTTTTAAAAGATATTTTGTGCTGAGCTTCATGTTTTACTGTTGCCCAAGGGGCATATGAGATTCTGAATGAGTAAGGCCGAGGGCCTGTATTGTTAGGATACTTTTGGGTCGGTCTACACGCCGCAGCAGTGATGTAATGATTATGATAATGAGGCCAAGGGCCTGAGATTGTACGCCACGAGGTGGTTTGTGATTGATATGAGTCTGAGAGACTATTTATGATGCCACAAGATGGCTTGGTATTGTGCTTGGGTCATAAGGGGCCCCTCCAGGAGTCTGCACACCCCCAGTGAGCGTAGGTACCCATTGTGATGTGAGATATAACCCAAGGGGCTGGTATTGTTCTATGTGATTGCCCGAGGTGCTGGTATTGTTCTGAGATATTGCACGAGGGGCGGATTGTTGACATTGTGCCCGAGGGGAGAACCTTATGTGCTTATCTTTCTTATTTGCCTCTCATTTACCGGTTGAATTGTGTGTTTTTGCCTGAGGGGAAGATTTTTTGTGCCTACCTGCACTAATTGCTTTGCATTCATTTGCGTAACTGTTGAAAAAGTCATTTTTAAAGAAGTTTAAACTGAGCTAAGGTGTTTTAAGAGATTTCACAGCTTCATTGCTTTCTTACTGGTTTTGTACTACTTCTATACAGCATGTTGATGCACTTTTCGTGGTTTCTTATAACTCAGTATTTAGTTATGATTGTTACTCACTGAGTCAGAGTACTCACTTTACTCCCTGCACCTTGTGTGTAGATACAGGTATTTCTGAACCCGGTAGCGGGTATTGGTTGATCGGAGGCAGAGTCATCGGAGTTTAGCAAGGTAGTTGCCGGTGTTCGCAGCACTGTTTTTCTCCCTCTTTATTTTATTAATCTTTATTTAGTACATTTCAGACTTTGTCAATTGTATTTAGACCCTAGTAGATGCTCATGACTTATGACACCCCGATGTCGGGATGTATTTATTTCCGCACTTATTTTATTTCGCTAAATCTGTACTTGTTGGGGATTTATCCTTATAAATAACTTAAACTGACTTAATAAACTATTAAAACTAAATTTGGGAATTGTGTCAGTTGGCCTTGTCTTCACGAGAGGCGTCATCACGACCGGGTCCGGTTTGGGGTCGTGATACTAACTACCTCAACCAACACCAATACTCCATCATAAGTAATTTCCATAAGAATATTCATAATCCTTGCTCAACACAGAGAATCGTCAACTTAAAAATCCGTAGTATTATTTAAGAACACAACAAATTTAAATTTAAGACTCACGGTCATGCTTGATACCAATATATAGATACTCATCACCACGCCTTTACGTCGTACTCAACAAGTAGCATGTAGCAAATAGGACGCAACTCCTAATCCCTCAAGCTACAATTAGACCAAACAGTTACCTCGAACATCAACGGCTAACTCAAGCCTCAAATACCGGTTTTCCTTTTGAACTTGGCGCCAAATAAATTGTATCTAGACATAATAGACTTAATAACATCAATAAACGCTAAACAATCCAATTCCAATGCTTAATTATAGTTTTCTTAACATTCTTCCCAAAAAGTCAAAAATTGATCCCGGGCTCGCTTGGTCAAAATACGAGGTTCGGACCAAAACCCGATCATTCATTCACCCACAAGCCCGAATATATAATTAGTTCCAAAATTGGACCCCAAAACGAGGTCTAAATCCCAAATATACAAAAATCCCTAACTCTACCCAAATCCCTAATTTTCTACCCTTAAGAAAATGATTTAATACTAAAACTCTAATGGGTTTTAATGGAAATTGAAGAAAACAAGTCTAAGATTATATACCTATGGATTTGCGGTGAAATTCTCTTTCAAAAGTCGCCCAATTTGGAATTTGGAAGAAGAAGTTATGAAATTTTGGTTAAGTCGCGTTTTGGGTTCTGTTTTAAAATCACTGGATAGACCTTTATCGCGTTCGCGATGGGTCTGTCACGTTTGTGATGGGTCAGGCCAATTAGCCATCACGTTCGCGTTTGTCGGCTCGCATTCACGCAGCTTTAACTCCTTGAGCCTTCGCGTTCACGGGCCAGTGGCCGCATTCGCGTAGCACAAAATTCCCTTCCCTCTGCCTAGGCCCAAAGACCTTCTCGTTCGTGATAGCAGGTCCGCGTTCGTGAAGGGAAACCCTCCCAAAGTTTTGCGTTCACGTACTGTGTCTTGCATTCATGTAGAAGGAGATTTCCTTCAGCCTGACTAACCCTTCGCGTTCGCGAGAGTCCTTCCGTGAATACGAAGAACATACCAGAACACCAGAAATTGAAAAACCTGCAACGTTTATGAGAAAACCTTCCTAGACCTATCCGAAACTCACACGAGCTCTCGGGCTCCATACCAAACATGCATACTAACTCAAACACATCATACGAACTTATCTGTGCGATCAAATCGCAAAGATAACCTCTTAAACAACGAATTTAGTATAGAAATCTAAGAAAAATCTCAATACTTTCAAAGTAGGAATTTTCACAACTACGGGTCTGAATCACCTCAAACGACTTCCGTTTCTTACCAAATTTCACAGACTCATCTGATTTTACATATAAAACTTGTAACGGGCTTCGGAACAAGATTAAGGGCCCAATAACATAAAATTCTAAATGCATTTCATTTCCAAAACTCATACAAATTTTCAGAAAACAATTTTCTTTAAAAATTCATGTATTGGGCTTGGGACCTCAGAATTCGATTCCGGGCATACGCCCAAGTCATATATTTTTTCACGGACCCTCCAAGACTGTCAAATCACATGTTTGGGTCCGTTTACCCAAAATGCAGACCCAAGTCGACTTAAATTTATTTTAAAGTCAAAGTTTATGATTTTTCACAAATTTTCACAAAATAGCTTTCCGACTAAGCGCCCGAACTGCATATGCAAATTGAGGTGATGCTAAAAGAGGTTTTAAAGACCTTAGAATACAAAATTCATTTTAAAAACAAGTGATGATCCTTTTGGGTCATCACAAGTAATTCACAATTATTTAATGCCCTAAGGCTTGCCTTAGTATGTATATGCAGTCATAATTTTGTGAATCATTTTGAAGTCCGTTGTCCTATAGGCATGCTTTCTAGTGATATTAATTTACACAGCGTTGAGGGCTATTAAACAAACAAATAGGATAATCAATTAAATTGATTTAGAACCTATAGGTATGATTTCTGATTGAAACTTACTTTTATATCCTATAGGTGTGATGTCTAATTAAAACTGATTTAGATCCTATAGGCATGATTTCTAAAGAGACAAATTTGAATATATGCCGTAATAGAAACTGAACCTTATTTATTTTATTCCCTATAGGCATGGTGTCTAATTATGTAAAGTGAAGCAGGCATAATTTATTTGATCAAAGCGAAACCCTATAGGCATGTTATCTAACAAAACACATTTAAACTGAAGTAATCCTATAGGCATGTTATCTACCCATTTTTTACCCACAGTATACAACTAACCTCCATTTTCACTAATCACCCCATTATCTGTTTACAATTAATTATTACAGACCAATGATTGAATAAAAATTACATAAATAGAATAGAAATTAAGCTTAGGGAGCCTGAAATATGCCCAAAGCAAATCCTGGTGTACCAGGCCTTCAGTAGTCTCAAATGCCCAAAGTTACATAGCCAATTTCATGTCTAGATGTGTAAAAGTTTCCTAAAGACCTCAAGGATCCCAGACAGTGCTCACACCCAGACCTTTCTCAGATAAGGACTGATTTATGTGCAGTGTGGAAGTGCCAGCCTTCTTATGCTAGAGTTCAGAGAGATCTCAGGGACCTCTAAGCAGTACACATACCAGAGGGGCAGAACTTAATAACCTAAGAATAAGTGACAGTGCTTGACATGATTTGAAAGAGTTTTGGTAAATAATATAAAGAAGGGTCTTAGGAGTGAAAAGATTTTCTGAAAATCAATACTAATTTAGTGGTAAAAAGGCAGTTAGAAAGCGTGGGAAACAATTTACAATCAGAACACAAGTCACAGAACAAAAGCTTTAGAAAACACTTTGGCAAACAGTTCCCACACAAGGAAAGAGGGGTTGGGAAGACATAGAATACACCTTGGTAGAGCACATAAACAGTAGGGTGCATGGAGTTTTCAAGGGGGTTCTACAGAACTAATAGGTTAGATATAATGTAGGTCATTGAAACATGAAGCAAAGATCAAAACAGAAACATGTTGAGGGCAGATAAACAACATAACTAGAGTTGCACTGAAGAGACTAGATAACTTAGCAAGAGTAAGGCAGAACAGGCAAGAACTGAAATGGACACTCTAGGCAAGTATTAACAAGTGTAGACATGCTAATCACACACTCACACAACAAAATTTGGGCATGTTACATAAATAGTAGTCAGGAAAATAGACTAGTTACATATGGAATAAGGCAGTATAAGACATGTTAAATAAGATAGTAAGTAGGCAAGTAAAGTGAAGACATGCTAATTACATATTTTAGTAGGGAAATGTTTTGAATAGGGCAAGTAAACAGATCCTCGTTGGTAAATAAACTAGTTAGAACAAAATCCAGCATGCTAAGTGGGACAGTAGTTAGGCAGTGATCTAGGCATGCTAGTTACACATTGATCAATCATGATAGTAAAATAATAAATAGGATTGGAAGTCACAAGTAATGAAATGAAACAACAAAGAAACACATAGTTTTGGAATTCAAATTGAATCAAGACATACCAGTTAAGGAGAGAATACAGAGTATAGAGCAGAGATGGTGCAGATAGCCAGACTTGGCTTACAGCCGGCTAGGTTAGTGAGAATTGCAAGTAATGGAAGAAAATAGAGAGCTTTTGAGAGTGTGAGAACATTGATGAACTATTGTTTTGTCCATAAGTGAGAATAAAGGAGAGTATATATAGCAGTTAAGAGCAAGGAGAATAAGGCAAAGAAGATCAATCATTCAGCAAATTAAGGAAGCCACAGAATCATTTACACATAGATTAGCGTAATTTTCCCTTAATTGAGGGTAATTACCCAAGGGTAAAGGCAGAACACATTTAAGGAAAGAAGAGTCGAGTGAAACTTAAGCATATAATAGGTGATCGGGGTAAATAACAGGGGTTTAATTAAGGAAACAAATAGTAAGAATTGGCAAGTATTGCAGACAATTCAAATATGGCAAGAAACTCAATAAGGCTGCCAGTAAAGGAATAATCAATACTCAACATATAGGTTGTAATGAAACAAATTGGTAAATCAAGAATCACTGATTTAAGGAGAAAAATATAGGCTTACCATGAATAGATAGAATGAATATAGACACATAAAATCAGTCAAGAAGTCGAACCCAGAACCTTAGTAGAGGAACATTAGGATAAAAATCACAAGACATCGAATTAAGCTAAAGAAAAATCATAGTAACCAAAGCATAGAACAAAGTCAGTGCACAAGTAACCCGGACAAACTCAGAATCAAAACAAATGTTGAAAATTGGGATTTTAGCATAAACAAGTTAGGGTTGAAGCAAACTCTACGAAATCGATTAAAAACACGTAAGAATAGAAAATTAAATACTAAAAATTAGCAAAACATTTTGAAGAAAGGAATTTTCGAGAAACCCTAGTTTAGAAAAATGGAAAACCATTCGAAAATCAGGAGATTTTGTAAAACTCGTGTGAAATAGGTTCGATACATCTCAGATCTTGCACAGATCTAAGAAGTTCAAAGGAAGAAATTAGGGTTTCATGAAAAACAACACAGAGATAAAGAAGTAGGCTTAGAAATCCATAGGTTTAAGGCGAAATAGGAAGATCTTACTCAAAATCGAACTAGAGTAGCCTGAAACGGGCAAGAAAGGGCTATAGGTGTAAGCAGACTGACCCTGGTCCCTCGAGGACCATAGAGATGGCGATAGCAGCATAGGAGAGGCCATTAGAGGTCTGATAGTGGTGAGAAACCATCATGAACGACAGAAGATAAGTGACAATGAGGGCGAATTAGGGTTAAGATCTAGGAGCATTTGAGAGAGGAGAGGAACAGATGACGGTGGGGAGGGATGGTAAAATGATTAGGGTTTGGGGGTATAGGTTAGTTTAATTTAGGTAAGGGGAGATCTGGACCGTTGATCAAAATGATCAACGGCGGAGATCTAACAAGAACTTGGTCGGGTAGGTTTGTTAGGGGTTTGGGCCTAGGGCCTTTGGGCTGGTATGTGATTTAAAATTGGGCTATCTAATGAGCTAAATCCCAAAATAAGAAGGCCATTTATTAAATATCCATTTAATTGATAAAATAATTTTTAAAAATAACTAATACGTTGAAACAAAATGATTTTCAAGCCTGGAAGTATTTTAAAATAATTATTTAATATTATAAAAATATAAAAGGCTATTTTCTGGTAAAATATTATAATAATGCATGCATAGGCTATAATTGCAAAGTAATTACAATTGCATCCTAAAAATAAAAATATGGCTATTTCTGCAATAATTGAAACTTAGTACAAATGAAAATAATAAATTTAAGCAACAAAATTATTACAAAACTATTTGTGATGCAATCAGTGATTGTTTTTACAAAATAAATGCTGGGATAAATTAATTAAAATATTTTTAAAATGCAGAAATTGTATGAAAAATACTAATTGATGCTAATAGTTTTGAAAAATATTATGGAAAAAATTAGGTATCAACATGGATCAATATGAGTGTTGCCTGGATAAGGGAGCATCGAGGCTAAAGTAGCCAAGGCATCGGCTAGCTCATTATGAATCCTTGGAATGTACCTGAACTCGATGGATTTGAATCTTTTGCTCAAGTATTGCACCCATTGTCTGTATGGAATAAGCTTGATGTATCGAGTCTCTCATGCGCCTTGGGCTTGCCGAATAAGCAAGTCGGAATCTCCCATAACTAAAAGTTCATACACATCTAGATCGAGGGCCATTTTCAGACCCATGATACAAGCTTCGTATTCTGCCATATTATTGGTACAGAAGAATCGAAGTCTAGCCATTGTAGAGTATTGTTGTGCAATAGGTGAGATGAGGATTGCCTCGATCCCAACTCCTTTGATATTGACAGCCCCATCAAAATATATTTTCCATACATGGCTATCGTCCGAAACTACTTCCTCTATTGAGTTGACCTCTTCGTCTGGAAGTATGTGCTAAGTGGATTGTACTCATCATCAACTGGATTCTCTACCAAATGATCTGCCAAAGCATGCGCTTTCATCGCGGTGCGAGTGACATAGACGATGTCGAACTCCATGAGCAGAATTTGCCATTTTGCACGCCTGCCAGTGGGCATTGGCTTTTGAAAGATGTACTCCAAAGGATCCATTCTGTATATGAGGTAAGTACTATAGGCCAAAAGATAATGCCTCGGCTTTTGACAAACCCAAGTCAAGGCACAACACGTCCTTTCTAAAAGGGTGTACTTAACCTCATAATTGGTGAACTTCTTGCTCAAATAACAGATTGGCTATTTCTTTTTGGATGTTGCATCATGTTGCCCTAAAACGCATCAAAAGGAATTATCCATCACCGATAGATATAAAAACAAAGGCCTACCAGGTTCAGGTGGGACCAGTACAGAGGGTTTTGATAGATAATCTTTGATCCTGTCAAAAACTTTTTTGCAATCGTTCATCACTTGATAGCATCATCCTTTTTTAACAACTTAAAGATTGGCTCGCATGTGGTTGTGAGCTAAGCAATGAATATACTGATATAGTTCAATCACATGTGAGCTAAGCAATGAACCTACTGATATAGTTCAACCTCCCGATCAAACTTATGACTTCCTTTTAGTTCTTCGGGGGTGGGAGATATCGAATGGAATTTATCTTAGATGGATCCAATTTGATGACTCTCTGGTTGACTATAAAATCGAGGAGTTTCTTAGATGGACCCCCAAATACACAATTGGCTGGATTAAGCTTAAGGTCATACCTTCGAAGCCGTTCGAAGAACTTTTTCAAATCGTGCACGTGATCAGCATGTGTCTTTGATTTTATGATGACATCATCGATATATACTTCAATCTCTTTGTGCATCATATCGTGAAAAATGGTGGTCATGGCCTCATGTAAGTTGACCCTACATTCTTCAAACCGAATAGAATGATACTATAACAATAAGTACCCCATGGAGTGATGAAAGAGGTCTTTTGTACATTATCCTCGTCCATTAAAATTTGGTGGTACCCAGCATAGCAATCCACGAACGATTGTATCTCATGCTTTGCGCAATTATCTTCAAGAATGTGGATGTTTGGTAAAGGATAATTATCCTTTGGACTTGATTTGTTCAGGTCCCTATAGTCAACACAGACTCTGGTTTTTCCATCCTTCTTTAGCACAGGCACAATATTTTCCACCCAAGTGATCTATTGGACAGCTATGACTATATTGGCACTCGGTTGTTTCATTATTTCCTCTTTGATTTTATCACTCATGTCTATTTTAAATTTTCATTTCTTTTGTTGGACTGGTGGAAAATCACGATACGTGGGAAGCTTATGAACCACTAGATCAGCATTTAAACCCGACATATCATCATAAGACCAAGCAAACACATCTCTATATTCAAATAAAAGTTGAATCAAGCATCTCTGGTTTTTTGTTCAGTGTGAATGCTTATCTTTGTTTCTCTAACTTCTTCATGAATTCCGAAATTATTGGCCCAGTTTCACTGAGATTGGGCTTAGGCTTGATTTCAAATTGTTCTAACTCTCTTTTTATTTCCTCAACAGCCTCATCTTCATCATATTTAACTCTTGATGCATTATTTCGAAATTAGATAGCTTTTTAAGATATGGGCGTGAATTCTGCATACATGTCATGCTATTAAAGACGACATTAACAAAATTGGAATGGAAACAAAATGGCAGGAATTAGGAATAGGAAAAGATACAAAATTTAATTTGAAACTAAACTGGTTTTCATTGAATTTGAAAGGATAAAAAGGTTAACATCAAAACAAAACAATCATACTGAGATGTTTGGATTACAACCTTGAAAGTAACCCAAAATACAATAAAGAAGCTACAAAAACAAACTACCAAGACTCTTTCCTTGTGGGTAGAGGAGTTGCTTCTCAATTGTTGAGCATAGTGTCTGGGCCAGTTAGTTGCATATCGGCACGACTAGTGCCTTCACCATCCCGGATCATATTCACTTCAAAAAACATCTAGTTGAGGCCATCACAATTTTCATCAATATTTTCCTATACCCCTCTTGGAGTCGTGGCTTGACAAAAGTGTAGAACATGTGAAGGATAGGTTGTTGTAAGAACCATCCATGCCTTTTGTGATGCTTGGATTTATCTTCATCTACTTGTGTTGGCCCTGGTTACTGAACATAGAAATAGGCTCCGAAATTCCTTGCAATGATGCCCCTAAGCCTTTTCCCGGCTCATAACATTGCCTCAGCATAAGTGCAGCCAGCATTACAGATGTGGAAAAAAGACGAGGACGCATAATGGTCTTTCCATCCTCAACATGGTCCAAAACAACCACTTCAAAAACCTGATAGACAACAGACTCACACGCTTCCTTGGCCTCAAAATAGGGGATTCAGGTCGTTATAAATGGACGGCTCCCCTTCCCCGTGAAAAATAATTTCTTGCATGTCATGTTCGTATTTGAACATCTGATGCAAGATGGATGGCGCAGCTCGGGCCGTATGGATCCATGGCCTTCCAATAATAAAGTTATGAGAAGTGACCATGTCCACTACTTGGAAGACAATCTCAAAGTCAACCGGCCCAATCGTCATGGTGAGGTTGATTTCCCCAATGGTATCTCTCACTGAGCCATCAAAATCCCGAACACAAACACTGTTGGGTCAGATTCTATATGTATTGATCTTCATGCTTTGCAAGGTAAAGAGAGAGAATACATCTACACTCGAGCCTCTATAAACCATGACTCTCGTTACATAATGCCCCTCATATTTTACCATCAAGTGCAAAGCCCTATTGTGCCCGGATCCCTTGTTGGGAAGTTCATCATCAGTAAAGTAGATTCTATTCACCTCAAAAATCTATTGGCCATCTTCTCTAACTGATTCACTATGGTCTCCTCTGAGACATGTGCCTTGTTTAGGGTCTTGATTAGTACACGGGCATCTCTTTGGAATGTATGAGTAGTTATAGTAGAGAGATTTAGGCAGGAGTCTTTCTCAGCCGATCGATGATTGAGTAATCCTGAACTTTCATCTTTTTCAAAAACTCTTCTGCCTCTGCTACAGTGACAGGTTTCATTATTGGAAATTGGCCTTCTCTGATTATCTTGGCCTTTCTCAACTCTTCTGGAGAGTAACACCTTCCTGATCGAGTCAAACCTATAGTTTCCCCCACTTCCTCTATGATTTCCTTGCCTTTGTAGGTCATCACAGTTTTGTTGTAGTTCCATGGAATGGTTTTTGTGTTTGTCTCATGGGGTTTCACGGCAAGTTTGATTATGATCAGCTATGTTATACCCTTCGTACCTCCCTGATTCTGCCTTGTGATAGGGTGGCCTCCAAGTTCATACAACCTTGGGCTTGGATCATTGGAGCGAATTTCTAAACTCGAGACCTTGGGAACAAATAAAGTTACCTTTTCTGAGCTCAGGGCACCTTTCACAATCAACGGCACATCTCAACTTGGACTTACTTCTAGACCTGTTCCTTTTTCAATTGCTCCCACTGTCATTTTTGCTCGATCGACCGACTTATAATCTTGATCTTGGCAATCATTCACATAAAATAAACATCATTGTGTACTGGCAACGGGTTGTTTGTCACATTAGAAGGGTCCTCGCCATTCGTCACTACAATCAGTTTTTTCAAAATGAGTCTTTCTACTGCTCTTTTTAGAGTCCAATAGTCATTAGTGCTATGCCCCGTGGCACCTGAATGATATTCGCATCTAACATTTTCTTGAAATCCACGTGAATCAAGATGCATATGGTAGGGAGGACCCCGATGGGTC
Organism: Nicotiana glauca; assembly: GCA_026770625.1. Taxonomy (NCBI): domain Eukaryota; kingdom Viridiplantae; phylum Streptophyta; class Magnoliopsida; order Solanales; family Solanaceae; genus Nicotiana; species Nicotiana glauca. The sequence goes on along the minus strand of MU732669.1, from coordinate 15,217 downwards.
CAATCACTCCCGTTTGCTTCAGCTTCTGGAATGGACTGGAGTATGATTCAGCCATTGGAGTGAATTTTTCTGCCGGCCTCTACTCTAGACCATAATTCTGCGTGGGACGAGCATTGTAGGGTGCCCAAAAATTTTGCTGTTGAGGTCGGGGGATCCTTGGAGCTGGTGCCCGTACCTGCTGATTGGGAAGCCGAGCAAGGATTGAGCATTGAACACTATATATTGTGGTGGTCCCACATAGTATTGAGAAATTGAAGGGGAATTATAATGTTGAGGGTAGCTGGATTGCCCCTGCCGAACTTGCACATAAGGGTGTGATGCCCCTCTTTGAACTTCCCTGGATCCCAAGGTCATCATGGACCCTTTATCTCTCTTCTTTCTATTTGCAAAACTACTCGACCCATTTTGGATTGCTTGGGTAGTGGCTTTTACAGTAGTTTGACTCACAATTCTTCTAGTCTTGAGGCCATTTTCGATCATCTCCCCTATTTTGATTGCTTCTGCAGAAGGCCTACCCATCGCGGATATCATGTTCTGGAAGTAATCAGGCTCTAGAGCCTCTAGAAAAATAGTGATCAACTCATGGTTATCCATGGGTGGCTTAACCCTAACCGTTTGCTCCCTCCACTTTATAGCATACTCCCTAAAGCTTTCGATTGGCTTTTTCTTCATATTGGACGGGGAATTGCGATCTGGCACAATATCAATGTTATACTGGAATTGTTTGACAAAGGCTTGGGTCATGTCGTCCCAGACATTCCAATGAGAGATATCTTGATGAATGAACCATTTAGAGGCTATCCCTACAAGACTTTCCCCCAAATAAGCCATCAGCAACTCTTCTTTTCCTCATGCACCCCTCAGCTGGTTGCAGTACCTTTTCAAGTAGGCAATAGGGTCATCGTATCCATCATATTTCTCAAATTTTAGGATCTTGAACCCTGCTGCCAAACGGATGTGCGGAACCATGCATAGATCACTTAATGAAACACTTGTGACCACACAGTCCATGTATTTTCTAATCAAGACTTTCACTTTCTTGGCCATCTCATTTGTCTCAACCGTCTTGGCTGGCTTTTCATTTTCCACTAGTGACTCGTACTAAGGAGTCTAATTGTATGGAGCCGAGACCCTGAAAACCATATTTGGAGAATATTATTGGCCATCATAAGCATGAGATGGTGGCTCATTGTTTGGCCTCCTCATAGGAGGTGGTAACGGGATTGTATATATGATGTGCCAGACACGACGAGGGGGGTGTTCCTGATCGGTGTGACTAGAGGTCGCATATTAGAGGTACTAGGGGCAGCATGGAGTTTGTAGTTTGGAACATGCCCTAGTGGTAGAATGTGATTGCTCGCTGCATGGCGCGTAGATTGAGTACCCTGGGGTACGGTGGAAGTTCCCATTGAGGGACCCTGGGGTGGAGGTTGATCGGAAATCCAATATTGATAAACATCTGACAGCTGCTGTCTCAATTTTCTTATTTCCTCTAACTCTTGCTCAACTGACTGACCCTAGGGATTGTCACTGATAACTCGATTTCATCACTGTTATCTATTACCGGTGTTCCCTTAGATCTTGTGAAGTAATGGTGTGTTTCCAGTTTCACCACAAACCAACCACCTTAAGCTTACTATTTAAGAGGCAACAACGTGTGAGGGGTAAGAATTTTACATATATGAATCATAGGTGAATATGCTATACTCCTAAAATTATCATTATCTCTAACATGCTTTTGGAAGGCTTCATGTTTCATTCTTTCTCATTGACGCTCTTATTTCCTTCACTTTCTTTTTTTTCATTTTTCCTTTCACTCGCCTTATTTTGATTCCTCATTTTGGAGTCATTGAAAAATATTTGGTCGAACCTTTTGGGGGTTTCCCACATATCATATCGCCGCATGAATCAGATCATTACGTTGTTCAGCGACGTAATACACTTGATTGATTTTTTTTTAAAAATATTTACCAAATAATAAAATCTTTTTTATTAATCCAATAAGAAAACACACACATTTTTCTATTTACAATATTTTCAAATTAAAATCTTTTTGGATTTTCAATATACATATATATTTTTGTTTTTGTTTTTCGTACAAGACGTTGAAAGGAAAATGCGCAAAGAAAACTATAATAGACTCAACAAGACTGAAAGAGACTCCACAAAGTAGAAGTCACAAACAGATTCCCTACAGACTCAAACTAAAAATACACATACTAAAATATCTTAGAAAGTGAATGTAAGAAAGGAACTCCAAATTTGCATATTATCCACTTGACATCATCTCGGTTGGGGCGCTCCCTGCCCTAATTAGTTCGACATATCTCTGTGTAGGGCCTCTAGGTCTGTAGCAATGTGGCGAGCGAGGTTGATGGCAGATTTGATAAAAAAAATTCTTGTTCATTTTCTCACAATCTACGTACCCTAGAGCGGTGTACTCAACTATCTCAAGTATCCTCCTCCTGACATTCTCCTGGAATGCTAACATGCCATTGATTTGCTGCCCACGGGCATCGGCCAAGTTCAATGCATCTGCCTTACGGTCTAATGCTGAGCTCCTTTGTTTTGTAGTTTCTATCAAGTCATTTTGCAACCGTTCGACTACCTCATGATAGTGACGTTTCTCCATCTCGAATTCGGCTAGTTCGTGATTCTTACTTGACTCAAATTTCTCCTTTTGAAGATCAAACTCCATTTGTTGCTGGTGCATTGCTTCCTCGACAATGCTCAGGTCTTCTTGTAGCTTTTGTATTTTAGATAGTCGATCCCTCTCAGCTTTCTTTAGGGTTGACTTGCCCTGTATGCCAACTGTTCCTCGAAACATGCCAGGTTTATACGAGCGGTATTTAAGTCCTTATCCATAACCTATAGGGAGGCCTGGTAATCTTTCTTAACCTCTGACTGTATCTGAATGATGTTGGCCTGATATTGGTCTTGTTGGTGGAAGATGGTTTCTTCGGCTTGCTCCAGTTCTTGCTTCAATATTTGTACAACAGGGTGGTCACTTCTTCTTCTGTTGGACCCTTCTGGCCAATCTGCCAATGATGAAGGGTCGTGAAACCAAGCAAGGTACCCTGAGACCACGTCCCCTCTCACGACCCAAAATCTGACTCAGTCGTGATGACGCCTATCGTGGAACTAGGCCAGCCTCTTATTTCTCTTTTCCCATTTTATCCAATTATTTACTTCAGAAAAGCATCAATTTTCAATATAGAATTTAATAATAATAATAGAAGTGTCAAAATAGCAAAATGAAACACAGTTCCCGACCTTGGGTGTTACTAGTCATGAGCAAAACTAATACAATTGTCTGAAATACAAATTTAGAATAGTCTGAATACATCCAATAAGTAAAACTAGAGGAAGATAGGGAAGGAGAAGGCGAAACTGTGATCGCCAAGCAGCTACCTCGCAATCTCCGATGGAAGTCTGCACAAGGAAGATCAATAACCGCTACCGTGCTCCGAGATACCTGGATCTGCACACGGCAGTGCAGGGAGTAACGTGAGTACACCAACTCAGTAAGTAACAAGTCCAACCTATGGACTGATAGGGAGTGACGGATCAAACCTCTACAGGAAATATCATATATCAGAACAGGAAATATAGGCATGCTTACAGTTCAAGTAAAGCTCAACAGCATTTAAATGAAACTGAACTATTCAAGTTCTAAACTCAAAGATTTTACATATACCAATGCACAACTAGCATGATCAATGTTCCATGAACCTCTACTCATAAGTGCTCAACCCCTCGCTATTGTGTGTGTCCATCCGGCCCATGGAAGGTCCTTCCCGAAATATACATCACTGACCGTAGTCATCCAGTACCAAGGTCATAGGCCAATCCAGCCTCACGGAGAAGATCCATCTCCCTGGTGTAATACTTCGGACAAATCCATATCCAAGGAAGATCCATCCCTCAGTATAATCGTCTACTGTGCTCAATGGGGTGTAAAGACTCCAGAGGGGCTTCTCTGAGCCCAAGCGCTATATCAATGCCAATGAAGGTATGATCAATATCATTACTACAGCGTGCAGCCCGATCCCATACTGTCAATCAATATTCGACTCTCGACCTCACTCACTCAATACTCTCTAGTCTCATACACATGGCTAAGATGTCATAATACAAGCCCAAAAAGTGATATGATAAGTTAAATAGCAATAATCGAGACCAAGGCATGATATAATATGCATGAACAGGACGGAGTATAGGATATACATGAATCTAATGGCATGATAGGAAGAAACGACCTCTCGTGTCTCAACAGTGTTGGCGTGAAGTCTTAACATGATAATTATCATGATTTACGGCCCAACAGCTAGATCACATAATCACAGCACAGATATCGAAAAAATAACCACTAAGCGATGTCACACCTCCTTTTTCCGAAGTTTTATTGTCTTTTACTACACCCCGGGAAGGGATATAGTAATAAAGGGAGTTATTTCCAACCTGAAGTGACAATCGAAACGGAATTTATTTAAAAGATTCAGAGTCGCCACTTGGGAGATTTATGGTGTCCCAAGTCACCGGTTGAATCCCAAATCGAGGAAAATAATGACTCTGTTAACAGTCCGCGAACCAAAAATCCGAGTAAGGAATTCTGTTCACCCGGTAGAAGGTGTTAGGCATTCCCGGGTCCCGTGGTTCTAGCATGGTCGCTCAACTGTTGTATTTATTTTTATCTGATTCCAAAACATGTTCTAACCTATGTTCCTTTTATTAGAGCCCGCTTTTATTATTATTTTTTTTTATTTTTTTATTTTTTATAAGAATTGCAACGTCGTAAAAATGCATCTCGAACAACGTCGCACCAGTACACCCGTGGTTTTTGACACATTTCGACTTTGTTGAGATTTAGATTCGGGTCACATAAATGTGCACCCATATTTAGGAAGGTACAATTATTAAAAGTTCACCTAAAGCGACTAATGTGTCATTAAATTTGCGGGAGGCCATAAAAATTCGCTAAATGGCACGTCCCAAATTCCAAATATTTTAAGAGGAGTATTTAATGAGGGCCCCGCAATTTATGTATTTTGTTTGGCGAGGCTCATCTCATTTTTGTATTTAAAGTCCAACTTAAAGCAAACTAAGATTTTCTATTTCTTTTGTTTTGTCTCTAAAAGGGCCTAATTAATTTACATTTATAAATTCGGGCCTCGAGTTCAAGTCCGAATTCAAACAAAAGGGAGGACCCTCTTAATTTGAACCCGCTACCTAACTCGAAAGCCTAAATTTATATTGCAAATTAACTCCCATATTCCTAATATAATTTTTAAAGATTTTTACTCAACTAAAATAAATCACGGATGTTCACAATTATTTTCCTAAATTTGATACTATTGCCAAGAGTTATGGGTAAGCCTCAAACTGATTTAATCAATCATTAAACATATTCCAAAATCTAACAAATCTCGGTCACTAAAGCAAATGCTAGCCAATCACTCAAAATAATGCATGTAATATTACTGAAGAAAAAAAATGCAAAGATACTACATGAAACCCAAATCAGATCACATATTTTAGAAACCACCATTTTCATTTTTTACAATACAAACTAAAACTTACCATTTTCTTTTAACCAACAAAAGCAATTGTTAAACAAGCTCAAAAAAAAGCACTCAACTCCAACTCAGTTTTCCCATTTTTCGTACACACTGGGCTACAAACATACAGTGGCGGAGGCAGGATATATACTAAGGGTGTTAAAAAAAATTAGATTGTAGCTCACGGGAATCGAACCTGGGATCTTCTACACATTTTGAACACCCTTGACCACTGAGCCAAACATTTGCCTTGTGTCAAGGGTTTTCAAAACTTAATATATAGAGATAAAAAATAGATTTTGCCTTATATATATAGTGTAATTTTTCGGCGAAGGGTGTTCGGGAGAACACCCTTGCGCCCCCCTGCCTCCGCCCCTGCAAACATATGTGTAGTATATGATGGCATAATCTTATATTTGGAATTACCACTTTGGAATTTTCTATTCATAAAGAG